>JAAAQI020165449.1:0-24327 GCA_011800005.2 Stichodactyla mertensii | reverse complement strand
TATTTTTACGTGTGCTGAGATACGACATTTCTCAGTGGTAGAAATCCTTGTAAAACACTGTAGTTTATATAATAAATCCTTGTAAAAGACTGTAGTTTATATAATAAAAATCTTTCTACACTAAGAAAAAAATCCTGTTTGTAATGTTTATCAGTCCACACATTCGTATCATAATACATATTATGACGAGGACCTACACTATATAACTTCAAGTTATACTAGATCAAACACAGAAAAGAGTGTTTCATCTGATATTGAAACACCGATAATAAAGTTGGAAAAAACAAGGTGCAACTGAGTTTTTTAAACCCACTTCTCAGTGTTTGAATACCTAGAGGATGAAACATTGTAAGTGTTTGATCTAGCTTCTCCAACAATGAATAATTCTAGAAGAAAATCAAAGTAAAACTTGGCCAAATTTTATTCTTATTAAGGTCACATATTCAAATCACCAGAGTAGTGATTCATTTTGTGTTCTCAATTGTTCATGAGTTTAAGAAATTCATATCAAACACTAGAGAACTGAAGCCATACCTTCCTGTAAGAAGCTCATACATTAAAATTCCTAGTGACCAATAGTCTGCTGATAAGTCATGACCCTTTTGGGGAAAACAAAACAAGCCAGTTTACCAGATGTGATATATAAATGGGTTAGTAATTCTGGTGTACTGATAATATGGTGCATGCTATGTTAAAGAAAAAATATACCACAAGAATAAACAAGAATAACCTTATGGTTTTTGCAACAGGAAAGCAAAAAAAAAAAAATATGGTAAATAAAATGATATACCACAGGAATAACCTCATAGTTTTTGTACTGGTAATAGGGAAGGAAAAAAAAAGACAGTCTGAATAACTTTGAAGATAAGCATATACAGCTATTTCAAAAAAGGTTGACGGGGTGAACGGTGAATGGTGATCAGTGATTGCAGGACCGAAAGGAACTGTGGAGCAATAAGGATTTCTTCATATTTATTCCTTAATACCTAATAAAACAATGCCTGCACCATACAGAGAAGATCTTAAGGGCATTGTTTAGGCATTTAGGAGAAATTCATATTGCACCACAGTTCCTTCAGCTGTGTAATTGGTAATCACCATTCACCAATTGCCTCACCAACCTTTTTTGAAATAGCTGTATAAATGATTGAAGTGCACCAGTTAAGTGATCATACCTTATTGAGGATAATCTCTGGTGCTACATATTCTGGTGTTCCACAGAATGTCCATGTCTTACGTCCAAACCCGATTTTCTTAGCAAATCCAAAGTCAACCTGAAAGTGCAATGGAACATTAACCATAGCTTGCTTCCAGTTTCTGTAACACTATGCCTCCCCCTCAGTGGAACAGTGTTTGAGCCAGGATTTTGTCCCTTAAGGCTTTTTCTTGTGCGTCAAGTAGACCATTCACTGCAATTTTAGAGGGACAGAATACATTTTATTGGGGATTGGCGCAATGGCACGGTCTGGCTCAAACACTGGTGGAATACTTCTCCATCGTAGGATTACCCCCAATATTTTGCAAGGGTTATTCCCAAAAACCTATAATTACCATTTATCTATCTGGGTGGAGATCAAGTGTTTTATCTGAGAGGCTTGTCATAAATTAGCAAGGGGGATGGAGTGGAAAAGGGTGGGTCATCTAAAAATAGACAAAAGAACAAGGAGGGTCACATAAAATTATGCCAAGTCAGGATCAGATTAAGTATCAAAATAATGCTTGAAATAAGAGGGGGGGGCATGAAAATTTAGTCCAAACATGGAGGGTCATAACATTTTATTCCCATTTCCAAGAAGGGGTTAATATCATTAACAGCTCTAAATATTAAATCTCTACCCCCCCCGCTCATTTACAACAAGTCCCTAAAAATACAGGGCAAATGAACCAGCATGAGTTTTAACTCTTGAAATCAATGCTTCCACCTTGACCAACAGACCACATCTTGTGCCATGAAGCCGTCAGTCATTTTGAACAATAGCTACAGCATGTCAAGTCAGAAACAGTATGAGATGGCTGATACTTCCAGTGCTCCAAAACAGCTACATTGCATCTAATGTTCTTGATCAAGATATACTTATTTCAATTAAGTTTGTCACTTTAAAATATAGAAAGCTGAGACCGACAAGAATTATGGGTAGAGAAATTTTATGCGTCTCTACCATATTTTTATAACTATTGATGGATTTGAAATCTTTTGCAGACATATTTTCACCTCCACATGTGACCATTCGAAAACTTAAATTTGTGTTAAATGTCTTTACTTGTTAATTGATATATTTCCCATGATCCTCCATGGTCCCAGCTTTGTAGGTTTCTGGTGACTAACTTTCTTGAAATAAGTATATACAGTAACCAGCCTTAAGTAGTGAAAATCTTTTAGCACTCACCAGTTTACAATAACCTTTGGAATCTAAGAGAAGATTCTCTGGCTACAAGAACAAACAAATAAAATCAAAATTGACACTTTCTAAAGAATAATGCCATAAAGTTGGAAAAAATGTAAGCAGTGGCTGTAGAGCAAAGGATTGAATATGAAAAAGGTAAAAAGGTAAAGGTGATTTATTTCTCTTTTAAAGTGCAGGAGTGGTTGCCCAAATCTCCCAATCCAGCACAGGGTTCATGTATAAAGTGTTCAAATGTACACTCTTTTGCCCCCTTCCTCCATCAGTGCTCCATTTTACAAGTATTTTTAGCTTTAAAAAGGTAATTTTATACAGTACAGAAAGAAGTCAAAACAAGGATGCAAGGTCACTGGGAATCAAACTTGAACCTCTTGCATAGAAGGCAGCACACTAACTGTGCCATTCTTGCTCCTAATTAGGATTAGTTCGATTCCCAGTGACCTTGCATCCTTGTTTCAACAATAACGGCTTTATCATTCAAACAATTGTTATCTCAAAAATATTTTGAGAATTGAATACATTCTTAAGCTTATTCAGCCTAACTATTTATCAAGTAGCAAGAGGTAGGCTCATATTTTAAGAGTAATATAATAATAATACATTACCTTGAGATCTCTGTAGACAATTCCCTTAGCATGTAGGTACTGAAATGCTTCAATAACACAGCCAACATAAAACCTAGTAGTGCCATCATCAAATGACCCTCTATTATAACAGAAAAGAAAAAATGTGTTGCTTAATACAATGCTCAAACTTAGCAATGATCCACTAACCTGTGACTATAGTAAAAATTGCCTTTGGGCTAGTAAAACTTGAGAACCACCAGCCAATGGGTTATCTCTTGACTTATAGCTCTCAGCTCCACCAGCCCAAGGGACAGTGATAAAAAAGTTAGGGTCAAGCACTGTTCCAACTATGTTTGTATTGGTATAGTAAAATTTGAGAACCACCAACCAATGGGTTCTCTCAGCTAGTAACTTCTCTGCTCCAACAGCCCACAGGCAAGTGATGAAAAACGTTAAGGTTGAGCAATGTAGTATTACTTATAAATAACAGTGAATATCCACCCAGAATGTCCATACACAAACCCACAGCCCCTTACAGATGGGAAGGGATCTTTCATTTATTATGGTGTCTGTGTGTGTGTGTGTGTGTATGTGTGTTGGGGGGGGGGATTGGCAAAATTGGGGGTACATTACCTTGGGAAGTCTTGTAGAGGGGTTTATAAAGTTTTAAGAGGTATGAGGCCAAAAGTATGACTGAACTCTTGGACATTTTAGAGGAGGCATGAAATTTTTACTACCCACAGAGGGGGGTTATGAAATGTTTGGTAGCCAAGCCTCAAAATTTTGCCAACCCTTCCTAACCATGATAAATGAAAACCCCATTCCATCAGTTGAATTTCCAAGGGATGGAGAGAGCCTAATATAAGCAGAGCTAAATTCTAGTCCATTTTTATGGTGGAGCTTATTGATATTTTGCTGCTCTGACACCTGACAGAAATGGAAAGATGATCATGTAGTGCATTAACATTAAGCTTACAAGTTAAGCGAAGTCATACTGTTCTTACTTGTCTCGTAGAATAGTCCACAGCTCACCACCAAGACAAGCTTCTAATAACATATGCAAATACTTCTTATCTTTGAAAGTCTTATACAACCTGCCAACAGACAGACAGAACATGCTCAATCAATACTCTGGAATATCTACTTTACATGAATACTATCACAGATATCGCACCTAACTATGAAAGCACTATTAGACTCCATCATGATCTTCTTTTCTGACATGATGTGGTCCTGTTGTCTTGTTTCTACTATATGATGTTTCTTTAACATCTTGAGAGCAAACGTCCGCTTGTCACCAGCCAGTTGGACCTGCAAGGTTATGATTAGAAATTATCATTATTGCCATCAATTTTCATCATCGCTGCAACATAGTTCTCGCTTTTCATATATCCTTAATCACAGTTATGACTTACCAGCTCTACTCGTCCAAAACCACCAACACCTAATGTCTTAACCAAGCTCAGATCTTCTAGTCGTACATTGGCAAATTCTTCTTCTTTTTCTCTTAATCGACTGAATAACAGAATAAGATATTGTTCTATAAAAAAATTCTAAAAAATCAACCTATAGGGAATCTATAATACCAGCAAACTAGAGTATGCTATTGGTGTTATGAGATTACCTCGCTGTTTGTGGGTCAACACCTCGCTGACTGTCATCATACTTGTCCTTTTGAATTTCATCTAAGCTACCAATAAACTGAATAAAAGCTCTAAAAAGAAAAACAAAACATTAAACTTCTTTCTTTACAAAAATCCTATAAAAATTCCCTGAGTTCTGCAAGGTTTATATGACATTGCAAAAACAATATTACTTACTCTCTGTCTAGAACAAGGCAGGTGACACCTCCCTCACCTGCAATGCAGTTGGCTGTTCGCAGATCTTCCCTGGAAATAAACAATGAAAACATAAACAATTACAAGCACAGAGATTTTCCCTCTTCATTACTCATGCATTCACTAGTTCATTTGCTCATATGAACAACAGGAAACTTGTGTTCTTATTGTATAATTTCTTGATACAGTCATCCTGTGTGATTCCAGATGTTTGAGGAGCCAGGATTCTGGTACATACTCCATCCAAATAGCAACCATTAACAAGCAATGTGAAGCACCCAACAAGTAAATAGTGTGCCAAATAAAGTTTGACTTTAAGTGTTGAAATTATCCTTGATTAAAAAACTCAAGAACAGTCAAGAATTGAACCTAGATACCATCAATACCAATCCCTCCATTTCCCCTAAACCTAACCGCTAAGCTGCTACTTGCTTGTCACATAATACCATATATGGAATATGTACAACAACCTCATCCAGATTTGGTGGGTGAGTTGTTACGATCATATGAAGTGTCATAAAATTTCAAAACACATTTCCCACACACCCTTTAAGTGCCTTTTCACCGAAGTAATTTCCCTTGCCAAGTGAGCGCACAAAGACAGGATCTGAATGTACTGATGTCCTCTGGGTAACATTCACCTGAGTTACAAACAACAAAACACAATTACACTGTTAAAATAAAAAGGTCTATTGATGTCTGTTATAGATGATGACAAAGGAGATAGACAAATAACAATACATGCATCAAAATTTCCACAGCACTGCTCTAAGCATATGCTCAAGAGGAGAAAAAGTGAGACCTTGGACCATAAAATTGCTATATTTGATTTGTATTTATCTCATCCAGTGTGATTTTCATTAAATATCCAAGTTCCCATACCATCAAGTTAAATCCAAATCAAATAAACTGAAATATAACATATTTTTCTACACTTGGTCTCACTTTTTCATCACCTGCGCATGCGTACTAGTTTGAAACTTGATGCCTGTATGGATTAATTGTGGTCTAGCTTCAGTACAAACAACACCATATATAAGGCATGATGAACAATAGATGATTGTACTGAAGCTAGACCATAATGCACCCTGTTCACTATCTTAGGAAAGGCCTATGGTCTCTTAACAGTGAGAAGTTTCATGATGATTCTCAAATCTTTGCACATTCTTTCTTCTTTCTGGCATTCAAAGGAACAATAAATTGCAATGGTGTCAAAAGACCACCTAAAATTACTAGTCAATCTTTACACCCATGGCTCCATTTCTATCCAGATTCCTCCAAATAATCCTTTACCCAAGGTGGCTTTAAATCGTCTTCTAATGGAAGAGCACAAAGAATGATAATTTAACAGAGGTGAAAAGACGTGGTTAGCTTCTTACCTTGCCCTGTTTAATAATAAAGAATGTATCTCCCCTAGCACCTTGTCGAATGATGAATTCACCTTCTTCATAATATGCCTGTTGAAGAATAAGATGTAATGACACTATAAGTTTAAGGTTCTGTAACAAAATCAGAAACAGTTTAATTGAAAGTCCTCTCAAAGTAAGCACAGACTTACCTCTTCAATAACGTCAGCAATTTTAAGAAGGAAGGACTCTCGCAAGTCTTTTAGTAACTGAACACTAGAAACAACACCAAAGGACACATTAAAAATTGAACACTGTTCATCATTGTCATTATCAACTTCAGCGCAGGTATAGCTGTCAATCTTCATCATCCTCATATCAGCTGTCCACTCCTTGTCATTCCGTTGTTATTATGTAGTCATCACAATCATTAACTCCCATTAGTTTAGTTTAGTTTTAATGAAGTTTGCCACAAAAAAACAGATACAATAGTTAGAAAATATGTAAAACGGGAGCAAGGGAAAAAACCCCATATAAATAGAAAGAGGAAAGGGAGTAATAACTGGTGACAGGAGATGAAAACAGAGCAGCAGCCCCAACTGACATTCAACCCCTTACGTAGTTATAAAAGATAAAATATGGATGCGTAGGGCCCGGGTCGAAAGCTGTACCCAAAGGGGGCTTGTCATTAAATTATCAGGGGGAGGGGGTGGAGATTGAAAATTTGGAGCTGCAAATGACATGACCCTTCTCAGAAATGGGAATAAAATATCATGACCCTCCATGTGGGTTTGGACTAAATTTTCATGGCTCCCCCTCTTGAGCACTTATTACTTAATCTGATCCTAACTCAGCATAATTTATGTGACCCTCCCTCTTATTTTGTCTATTCTTAGATGGTTCAACCAATTGAAGACTCAAAAAATGATGACCCTACCCCCTTCCACCCCCCCCTCCATCTCCACCATCATCAATTATCATCATCATCATCAACCACCATCATCATTATTGACTTAAGGTAATTCCCTTGTTTTGCATTGCACACGTTCTACTGGGCATAACACTGTGATTCACTTCAATTTTTGTGCTTAAGCTTATCAACTCTCTCCAGTCTTTCCCTCAGAAAAGAGTGGGTTTTTGACCATTTTGGGATGTTTTGTTCAAAATAAATCAAAACAAGAATGGTGACCCTCATTTTTTATTTTAGATTTTTAATAAAACCAGCACTGTGTATTATATATCAAAATATGAAGGAAAGATTATTGGATAAATTTTCAGATATTTTGATGAGAATAGTTGAAGCATGCAATTTCTGGACATTCATAGAGGCACACATACTTGCATGTTTCTCTTATATTTCAACAAACATACTCATTCAATTATTTTGATAGGTTTAGTAGTATAGCTTAACTAGTAAACTAGGAATTATATGTACATTTTGTTGTACATTTTGTTTTTGATTACAACTTCTGCTTGCTACCACATTTTACTTCAAAACCGATAAATTGGTATATTTGAAGAGCATCTAACATGAAAACAAGAATGGTGAACCCCTCTTTTTATTGCAGTTTTTCAATGTGCACTGCATATAGTGTCCATGCAAAGTTTCAGGAAAAAGTTATTGGCAAAATTTCTTTCAATTTCTTTCCATCATTAATCATCATCATTCCTAATACTAACCTTTTTAAGAAATCCATGTGTTCAGCTTGTCTCATGAGACCAGTCTTCATCATAATGGTTTGGAAAGTCTGTCTGTCGATGGCCCATAGTTTGACAGATGTCTGGGCTGAAAGAATACAAGCAACAACACATCTTACTGTATTCATTTACTGAACTACAGGCAGTTTATGGTGGAAGACTTGCTGGAAACTCAATACCATGATGATACCATGTACAGAAACTTCTCAAATTCATACCAAAACTACTCTAAATCATAAAAGGGATAAAATGTTGGCTTGAAGAGCTGCAAACAGTGTGCACTTCTACCACAGTACAGGTATTGAATCTCTATCTGCTATATGTGAGTGGAATTGTTTGCTGTTTCTCTCCTAGCTGTGCTGTGAGCTTTCTTCTTCAAGCAGGCTTTTCATCTTTCCTTTCTCCTTTAGGGATGGCAGAGATCGGAGGAGTCAGGGGCTGATAGTCTCCCCCCTCCCACTATTTACAAGAATGATGCTCTACTATAAAGCAGTAAGGATCTAGTAAGCTAAACCCCCTCCCCACTTTCAGAATTACTTCACTGTCCCTGCCTTAAAAATAAACATTCTCTTACAGGACTGCAAGTATTCCAGTTGCAGGTATCCCCTCCATCATATGGCAAAATTAATTTTTTTAATCAGTTATGAACTACCTATTGGTGACCTACCTCTTACACTTGCTGTTCTGGTACAGTTGTACAGTATAGCCAGTTCTCCAAATGCCTTGCCAGCACCCATGTGACCCAAGACTGAGCCTTCTTTTGTAACTTGGCATTTCCCCTCTAAGTAAAATAATAATAATAATGTTTAATACTTATGATGCACAAACATGAATATAATCCACATGCACGACCTCCATTAATTAATGTGATCATCCAAGCCAATGAAGGTCTAACCACTTGCAGAAATTATTATAAAGGCAGGAGCTCTGTTATTTCAAGACACTGAGTGTTGGTCTGCTGGCCAGGGCTTGAACCCACGACCTTCCACAAGACAGGCTCTACCAACTGAGCCAAACCGGCTTGGAGTTAAAGAAGGAAGTTAATAGTATTCCTAGCTTAGAGACCCTCAAAATCAGAGATTTTTGGTTCAAACCCAGAAATAAAAAATAAATGTGCAATGTGCAGTTCCTGAAAAACTCTATACCTTCCTACTGTAGTGGGACTAGAATTTCCAAGAGTGGGGTAGATCTACCTTCTTTTCAATGGAATTTTTAATGGTATACCAGGATAGTTACAAATAATTTTCTAGAGCTACACAAAAACGTAATTAACTTTTAACTTTTCCCCTATATATTTATGATTTATCAGACTCAACTACTCTAACCATTGATTATACTGATATACTAGAAGCTGACTACTACATGCAAAATCTATTGGAGGGAGAATCTTTATATTAAGGGTCAGAGGAATCTAGTGGACACAAAAATTCTAAACTTCTACAAATGGAAAGTCATTTTTTAGCTAAAAAAGGAAGGAATCAATTCACCTAAATCCTTGGGGAGGGGCACATTATTTAGTGGTAAAATGAAGTAGGGGGGGGCTGAATTTTTTTATCAAAATGAAAACACTGATTCATCCATCACTATCCAAAAATGAGTGCTCACTTAAATTTTTCAAATCAAGATTAATTTTAATCCTGGATTCAGCTGTACGAAGAATTCATTTGCTATAAAAATCTAAACAGGATTTGGCATAATAGTCTTAAATTGGGCTTTGACCATGTGAAGCCTGATGTATAATTGACTTACCTTCAAGTACATATAAATGTGATCCAGGGTCTCCTTCCTTGATAATATATTCATCTCTTTTAAACTGCTTTTCATACATACATTCAACCACTTCTCGAATTTGTGAAGCCTCAAGATTTTTGAGGAAATCATTGTCAAGGATTGCTTCTTTTATGAGGTCTTTAGATCTGTTGAAAATAGAAACCAAACAGGATTACATTTAATATGAAGAAGGCAATAGCAAATATTTCTGTGCTATATTAAGCATTGTTACTGTGCAATGCATGCTGCTGTGGCATGCACCCAATGTATTTTACAAGTTCAAGTTAGTCAATCAGACAGCAGCAAGAATTCATCTGGCAGATAATTTTGCACCCAGTGTTGGTAGGATTTTCAGGAAAGGGTCATTTTAGCTGAGACTGTCCCTTAAGGCTTTTTCTTGGGCGTCAAGTAGACCATTCACTGCAATTTCAGAGCGACAAAATACATCTTATTGCGGGATTGGTGCAATGGCGCAGCCTGGCTCAAACCCTGTGCAACTCACTCAGTCATGAGAGCACTATTTGTGTCTGTGAAACAAATTCTTGGCATCTGATTGACTAAATTATAAAAACTATATTGGGTGGCCACAGTATTGCCCCTCACACAGTCATGATGGCTTTTGTTGACATTACTGAAGAAAAATGACATTGAATCAATTAATTTAAAAAAAAGGTTTTTCATCATTTTACTTTTTTCAATACATTTCAGAACTTTATTAAATAGCTAAGTCAACTCAAGAAAACAAAATGGTCTAATTCTATCCATCTATCCATCCATCCCTCTCATTCCATCTCATTGCATCGTACCTACCAGAGATAAAAGTGACAGAATATTGCTACACAAAATTTTCACTAAAATGTGCAAGTTTTATCATACCCCAAACCCAGGAATTTCCAAAGTAACTTACATATTATCTGAAGTCTTTTCCTAAATATTTAATTATTTTCTCCACATTAAAGGAGCTTTCAAATTATCTCCTTTCCTAATCCTAAGTCCAGTATTGATTGATTTCTTGCTGGAGACTTTGATTTATAGGTCAATGTAATATAATCTGACAGCTACATAGGTGTCTCTCAATAAAAGTCACTCTGTCTGGCTTAACACTGATAAGAAATATTTTTTCATCTCAATTTAATTCCAATATCTGATCATAACAATGTATCTTGAACATCTAGAATTTTCCTTGAAATTACGAAATTTCCTTGAAGTTTATTGTGAACCACAAATACTCATGTTTAGTCTTAGTGTGATATTACATATTAATTTCCACCCTGAAAGGAATTTGACAAAGGTAAGCCTATTAGTTATGGATTGATAATTACTATCTGGATATTAATTAATTACGTGTTCACTAGCTAACATATATAGTGTACGGATTATAATTGTAAAAACAGCTAGCTATAGGTATCTTAATGACTCTTATTTGTATTAAACATCTCATTAAGAAAACTGCATATTATAGTAGAAATCAATTCATATTATGGTAGTTATAGGTCAATTATGGTAAAAAATTGTTAAAAATTAATGTAAGAATCATATATTATATATGACACTTATAATTTTTGCAACTTTCAACCTAAGGACCTTAACGTTCTTGGCAAGCTATGCGATACAAAATAAAACCAGATGTTTTTTTGAACTTCTCTGCAGGTGCTGAGTAAAAAAGGTCTGGATTGTTGGGGGTTTGGGTCTTGAAAAACTAAGAAAACTTGGCAATTAGTATTAGAATCAGAAAACTCTATATAGGGTGATTAGTAACCTTAAATCAATAAGTCTAATAAATTTTGGAAGGCAAGTTTAAAATAATTGACTTACCAACTAATAAAATCCATTTTCAACAATTCCTAATATCCAACACCCTGAGGTAAATGATAAGACACACATCCAATGCAAATGAAAGGGGGCAAAAAGGACTGGAAAAAGAATTGATCATAATTATCAGGTATTATAAAAGTTATTATTATATAAACTACAGTGTTTCACAAGGATTTCTACCACTGAGAAATCTCGTATCTCAGCACACGTAAAAATATGATATTTTTCACAAGTGAAAATATCAACCAATTGAAATTTTAGTATTCAGTGGTAAAAATCCTTGAAAACACTATATAGTTTATACAATAAATAGAAAAATACATGGATGCTTGGAGATATGGAATTTATCTTTTCGTGTTCAAATTTGATATCTCACTTGTTCACTGCACTCACTCGTGAGATATCAAATTGAACACTCGAAGATAAATTCCATATCTCCGCACACCCATGTATTATTCTCTATTTAATAATAGTAATAATAATAACAATAATATTAATGATGTCTAATAGGCCACTTGTAATATTGCATCATATAATAATAATAATAATTTGCATTATTGCATAATAATAAAAATAATGATAATAAATAACTTATATATAATATGTATATAATACCATTTCTAAAACTATCAAATGGCACTCATAAAATTAATAATAATAATAACAGTTTATTATCAGTATTTCCATTATAAATGGCTCTTCACCCGATACTAAAATTTAAACTAATACTAATACTAAGAATTTTATAAAAAATTCTACTCACTAGATTGAAATTTACTTTATAATCAAATTACTAATTTCATTTTGCTAAATAATATTTTAAAAAATTGTAATAAAGTATATCTTATGCTAAAAGATACTAAAAAACTACTAAAATAGAATACATTTATTTATTTTGTTTTGTTTATGTGATCTACACTGTACTAAGATTTCTTTCTTTTCTACAGTACATCAGTATCTCTATAGTATTCGCACTTACTGTACATAAGCACTTGATACCTTAGTATCAGGCGACATGGTACACATTTTGGGCATCAAGGTTAGGTGGCATCAAACATGACCTGATACTCTGAAATATTACATCTCCAAACAGTAAGATAATTTCAAAAAGCATTGTGAGGTAGTTGATTGTTTATTTTCCCATAAATCCCAGGAAGATTTAACCATATGCTGTTGTGAAAGAAGGCCAAAAAACAGCAAGGTTCTTAGTATTTATTTTCTCTCTTTGAGAAAGAGTTCTTTCAAAATTATGAATGTACTTTGTATAGATGTCTTTGTAAGCATAAAAGACATTGAAAAAGAAAGAAATCAGTCATTTCTTATGAAAATGCAAGGCAATTTTGGAAATATTCAAAATTTTTCTTTTAAAAATTTGATTCCTAATTTCCTTGAAATTAAAGCATCTTATAATTTTTTTCCAAACTTTGTCTTCAATGTAGTATTATTTGATTACAAGAAAACTAGAAAATTTCAATACATAGTGTCTGACTAGATTTTTAACAAAACAGCATTGTAAAAAACATGCAGACTTACCGGTACAAAGCCAATAGTCTGGCATTGCTATGGAAACCTCCATTGCTATGAAACCAGTGGCAAATAAAACTTTATTCCTATCTAGCAAACGTGCTGAGGTTTTGAACTAATCAAGAAGTGTTTTCACTACAAAATATTGATTTCAAATGATCAACCCCATGACCAAAAAAATTACTGTGAGCCACCTTAAAGCTAAAAATCAAAACACCCAGCACAGTTCTCATACAGTTGAATATTGCACTTTTTAAAAGCTAAAAGAGATCTCCTGCTAGTATATTTACAATTAACAACCAATGACCATAAAAAAATTAATGCAGAGAATATCTCCTGAGTTTATAGAAAAGTGATCAACAAAAAGCACACAGTATGAAGCTCAATGATCAAAACACAAGATCAATCTTTATGTACTGCGGGTAGATTTGCACCAAACTGAATGTTAATAGTTACCACATGCCGATATGCTAGAACTCGATTTTCAAAAGCTTTCCTGATGACAGCAGGAGATCACTAATTAATACAAATAAAATTCCTTTTTTTGTTTCTTTTTTACAAGTGGCAGGAAACTCCTAAGGTAAAAATAGCTCAGTAACAAATCTATAGCCTTTATTCCTTATTTTTTGTGTTATTAATCAGAAAGTTTATATAATTTTACTGTGGTGGATCCAGGGGGGGGTCACAGGACCCTGTGACCCTCCTTCTTACCTTGGAACATCGTGTTCTACTTAAAAAATATTGTTCAAAATTTTAGGCTTTCAGTTTCTTTCAGTTGAATTTCTGTTTCTTTCCTTTGTGACCCCCCCTCCCCAATGTCAAATCCTAGATCTGCCCCTGTTATAGGTGAATCTTAGTGAAATCACTACCCAGATGTGTTTTCAATATGTTTTTGTATACATATTTTAACTTCATTGTCGTTAGCCATGAGGTATCCATTATAGATTCTCAGTTTGACTCATATAATTCATCAAAAATGTTCTAAAATTTCACAATATCTAAGGGACTGGTCATAAGGTACAGGGGGTGGGCTGGAAAAAAGAGGGGGTGGGCCATCATTTTCAAGCACAGGAAAAAGGGTGGGTTAAGAGGAATCATGCAATACATTCGGGGTTATCATCAATTATTGTGCACCTGGTCAAGGGAGGAGCTACTTGTAATCATGTATGAACTAAAGGGGTGGGCTGGTACTGATTCATTCATTGGAAGTTTTGAGTTTTCAAGCCCCTCCCCCCCCCCATACTTTATGACCAGTCCCTAATATATCTCAGCTATATTGTAAAATGGATGAATTGAAATGCTTCAAATACAGGGAAAAAAATTAATTAGTAACAATATTTCCTAATTTAAATATGACTTCATTGTTTTCAAACCCCATGTATGTTTTAATCTTATTTTAATTTCCATAGCAACTTGTACTTTCCCCATAAAGAAATGAATAATTTTTCCTTTTTTATTTTATTTTATTATTTTTTTACTGAGTTTTGGAAGTCCACTAAACCTAATAATGATAATAATGCGCCAAGCTAAGGCTGAGCAAAAATAAGAATCTGAAACTGGGGAGTATTCTCAATGAAATAATTTTGTTATATTCTTAACAAGCTAATTAGAAAGAAAAAATCCCAATTTCAGAAAAAATATACAGGTTGGGTGTTATAAGGACAAATATATGCATTTCTTTTCCAGGAAATTTTAAATTATATATATTTTTTTACATCTAAAAGTAAATCAAAAAATGTCTACAAATCAAACATAAAAAGACGCCTTAAGTGTTATATAGCATTTGATGACACTGATAAGTGTTGTGCTGTAGTTTATGCATAAGATATTGCTATCATTAGGCCAAAATATTGACAGTTATCACATAGTGCATCCTTTACAAGAGAACATTCTGGTCTGAAATGAAGATTATCGTGACATGTGGCCTCATTAAATCCAAAAGTACTTTGATCATATCAATAATAAAATGTACAAATCTGGGAACCATAATATTGAGTGTATTATTAATGAATTAGTACTTCAAAACACAATTAAACATTTTACAAACAGCACTTTAAGGGTTGATTGGTGTTAATAAAATCCCGACTGAAATAATTCGAATGTTTTGTGTCTTATTAGCAATCAATCAAATGAGACTTGAACTGCACTAAAGAGGTATAAATTAGTGGCATAAAGTCATTTTTCATTACAAAAAGAATGCCTGTCGTTCTCAAAAGGCGTTTGTCAAAATGGTATAATGTTGTCAATTTTTCCACAAGACTCTAAAAATTCTAGCTTGCAGAGAGAGTAGTTTCCAGTTAACAAAAATGAAAAGAAAAAGGCAACTGGTTAAGAAAATAAATGTGATAGAAATGACACAGATTATTGAGAGTAAAACATTAATTAAGATTCAAAACAAAAAAGAAAGAATGAATAGATGAATAAAAAGAAGATAAAGAAGATGATGAAGATAAAAATAAAAAAACAAAAATCAAGGATGCAGAGAAAGGGAAGAAACAAAGAAAGAAAGAAAACCATTGAAAATAATTCATTGTTTTTTAATGTTTATCTGTTATTTCCTGACTAATATTGCCTGCTAATAATTATTATATTATATACTTCCTTTTTTCTCTCTCTTTTTTCTCTGGCATGTATTTTCTGTAGAATTGTATGTATTTCTCTTACTATAGTATCTATTTATTGTAAAATTGTATAATCACTTAATAACCACATAACCAGCCTAATTGATACCTTATGCTAATTGCTGGTTAATTATGTGTATTTTGTAATTTTATTCTTAATTCTAATAAACTATGTCTATGTCTATGTCTAAAGAAAGGAATATAACACATGCATGAAAATAGGCAAATCCATCTTTTTTACTAAAAATCATATTCAAATTCTACAACTACTAAAACCTTTCCTCTTTTTGGTATGTCCAAATGAATGAATATTAAATATCTTCATGAAACAAATTAACAGTTGACTAATGAAAACACAATGTGTTAATTTTATGCCAAAAGATTAAAGTAATCCACAGAAATGGTTCATATAATCATGTTGTCTGTACATCTAAAAAACATAAAAAGGTTTAACTAACTAAAAGCTCATAAAAACTACTCAATTAAACTTAGTTGTTAAAAGCTTTACCAGAAGCTTTACCTAAGTTTTACCAGTTTTTAGAAAAATAGAATTAATACAAAAAATACAACAGATTTTAGCATGGGAATAACGTTTGAATACAGGATCAAGACGTCTAACATTTTATTGATCTTGTATATTTTGAATAAATCCTTAAAGACTTTCAATTTATGCATTGCTGGTTTTCAAAAACTAATAAATTGAATCAAAAAAAATGTTTCAAACATTCACCAAATGTTGCTAGCATTACATATATATAATATCATTAAAATTATTTTGTGAGTCCTAAAAGAGGAACATTCATTTTTAATTGTTAAAATTCCATAAAATTATTTCTATTTTTTTTTTCTTTTCAGCCAAGGTTACATTTAATCATTAACAAACAATTGTGGTTTCAGATAAAAATGAAAAATTCGAACTTCAAAATATTATTCAATATAGATAGGATTTTATATCCTAAAATGACATCTTAGTATTTTTAGATTTCAGAATAATATCATTCTTTCTGGCATGGTCAGGGACCAAGGGGAGAATTTTAGATTGTATTTGGTAGGCTAAAATTTCAACTTTCCAAATAGATCATGACCGAGACAATAGATTATAAGAAAAGAAAAACTTAAGAGCCTCCTGTGGGAAAGATCCAAAATTTCCTTTTTTGGTTATCATTTTGTGATGCAAACTCAATTCAAAATGGCAGTTAAATTACAGGGGGAGTGGATAGAGCCCTTTGGAGGTCCCCTAGCTCTGCATGCACAGTCGCCCCTTCTGGTTGAAGCATAATTGTCTACATACACCTATTTCTAAAAAGTTTGTCAGTTGGCAATGTGAAATCTGAGCCAGATAATTCACCAGCACAGGTTATTGCTCAAAAAGGTGGTGTGATGATAATGCAAAGAAAAACCTTAACGTAAAAATAAATTGAAAGCTTGTGCACTCATGCAATTCCTCTTGGTCTCAGATTTCAGATTACCAACTGACAACCTTTTTGGAAATAGGTGTATACTCAAAACTAAAAAAGAGTTGTGTGGTCAACCTAGCAACGCACTATTAAACCAAAAATATCTGAAAATAACATTTTAAAAATAATCTCATAAATTAAAAACTAAAAAAAAAGAATCTTTTCATAGATAAATAACATGTTCCTATCAACTGCAAATATAACTCACATTATTTTTAAAAAGTTGAAATGTTTTTAAATATCAAAATTTCCAGCGTGTAGTCTTAAATCTTCTCACATTTGGATAGAAAAATTAGACACACCAAAGAGAATATAATGAAAGCTAATAATAAGGGATCTGGAGTGCAAGTGATAACTCAAACATGTGTGTTAGCTTTTACTCTGTAAATTTTGATAAAAATTACTAGAAAAAAAAGAAGAGTCAAAAACTTACATAAACAGAGGTTTCACAAACTACACAAGAACTAGAAAACTGAATTATAATCATTTCTGGAAAAATAGTTGGCATTAAATAATCAAAAATCAATATCTTTACTTATCAGAATACTACTCCACGGAGTATGGTTGGATACATTGATATAAACAAAGCATATGTGCAGCTAGTCTTTACTCAAAAATAATTAGCAAAAACAATATAAAACAAGCTTAAATCAAGGGTTATAGTAGAGTATAGTATATTTGCAAAAATTGGAGAAAAATTTAAGCTTGAATGGCACTGAGCTCAGAAGATACAAAATAATGCTCAAGAATGCTTCATATTGGGTGCTCAATTTGTCAGGATTTTCAATTCATGCTTGACATCCTTCACTGACTTTATGTTGCATTAATTGATTCAATTCCTGTCCATGAGATTTCTGTAATAATTAAAATGTTTAACTGGTTCCATTTTTTGTAATGTGGGGGTTTTTAGTTGATTTTAGAGGATCTTTCACCTCATATATGGCCAGATACATTTCAAATGATGAGATTAAAGATTCCTTTCAAAAGGCATTATCATAGGTTGCTACACAGCTATAGAATCCTAAAAAGCCTGGTTGATATAATGTTTTTCATACAGAAAATGTCTATCTTGCCCAGGGCAACATCAAAGCCAATTATGTATGTATCTGATAGCTTGGAAAATGTTAGGTTAGGATTAACCAAAGAATTAACATCTATGGCTGGGATTAGAGGATAATTCAACAATACAAGTTTTTTTGTTTTACTAGATATAACAGTATTGGGTTCTCAGCTCTAAATCTTCTTTAGATATCTCAGTTACATAAAGTCACTTACAACTTTAAAGTTGAAGACCAGATGTGTAAAGCAAATTTCCAACTACATATTCAAAGTTTTTGAGATCATAAACAGGCTCCTTCATATACCAGAGTATGGACTATGCAATTCAATAGAAACAAAAGCTGAAAACAATAAATTGAAGCTAAACAATACCCTGAAATACAAAGAAACCTAACCAAGAATACAATAGCTTGTGGTACACAAAGATGGAGCCCATAAACGAGTCAATTACTCCACTTTTAATCAATAAACAAAAGCCACAAGAATTAATAATTTAATACAATCAAACTTTTGACCAAATAGCATACATAAATTAATAAATGGTCAAAACAAAAGATCGTATGTTCAAACACGTTCAGCATTTTTCATCAGGCATTGTTTTAGTTGAAGCATTGTTTTTAATTGTATTAATGTGAGAAATATGGAATCTAGAATTGGTGCGTATTTTGAGCTATATATTTGTGTATGAGATATTGTATATTGTGTATAGATGTTTATCTCAACTGCAGAATAAGCCCAAGGATTCAGTTTTGAAAGTGGCTGTACTTAATCAGGCTGTCGTCAAGCAAAGTAGAGGATAAATTACGAGAAACATGTCTTCTTTATCATTAAATGTTATTCTTTTCACATTGCTTACAGCCTTTGTCCTGTCAGCCTTAACTTAGAACTTCCAAGCAATTAAAACGTCCTCACGATAGTGAACAAGATTGTAACCACTAACTCTCGATTTAAATAGCGCCCTAACCCCTAAGCTCACCAAAGACTAAAGGTTTTCGTCTGTTGTTAAGAAAATATGGCTGGCTTGTTGAAGTCTGGAAGATGTAAAACAGCAAGAGTTGTTTTATTGTTCATCGTTACTGCTAAGTGCAAAGCTTTTTCCTGTCGAGTTTTTCTATTGCCTGCGTAAACATCTCCCAAGAAGAATACACAAACTCTTTTCTATGAAACAAAACACTGCAAGCGAACTCATTCACCCACAGAATTGACTTTACAACGCAGCCAAAGGCAGTCGTTATTAGAGAAAAAGCCATTTCGTTGCCAAATCTTATCCAGTTCAGGTAACCGGGGGCGTCTTAAGAATTGTCGTTTTCCCCTCAAAAAGCTAAATATGTTACAGGTTCTATTATTTACTTTAGAAAAACGACATAAATAGAGATTTGGAATAAACGCCGACACGTAATTTATTCAAGTAGCCAAGGTAGTACCTTGCATAATACACTATTTGTTGATGACCCTTTTTCTGTGATGTTTTTTTCTTCGTCATAGAGAAGAAATGTTTCAATTTACAGAGGTTTCACAGGCAAAATTGTAACATTCCAAGTTACTTGCTAATCTAATAAGAATTTCACAGTAATGAAACAGAAATTAAGAGAATGATATTCAGAATACTACAGCAAGGAGAAAAAGAGCCTTTCAGGGCCATCATAAGACGCGAATATTCTTCTATTCCTTACTAAAAACATGCCAGCGAAATTCCCCTCTTATGGTAATTTTGATTAGCGAAGTCTGGAATACATGTGAACTTTAAATGCACCGAAAATTGTATTAACAAAAAATATACATCGTATTTAACACACGAAGATAATAGAGGCAGAACCGAGTAATTTGACAAGAACGTAGTAGCGTGAAATCGGATCCAGCTTTGTCAAGTTGTTCGAGGAATAAAAGCAGTCGGAAGTCGAAGGAAATCTGTAGATCGAGTTAGTCGTGTTAATGAAAATACTAGCAAGCAAAACACGTTGGTAATATGGGCAATCAACGGGTTAGCTAGAATAGTGGTATGGTTGGACGAACTGTGTTAAATTAATAAGTAAGGGTTCATACCGCTCTCGTAGCAAACAAACCGAACAGCGACTAGAACTGACCTTGCCTTCGATGCACTACGATCTTGTTTTGGTGTTTAGAAAGGCAATTAAACAAAATAGAATGCAGAAGAATGTCTGGTTCTTGTCAGATGTAGCATTTGAGAGACGAAATTTAAGGCTAGCACGCGAATTCAAATTTATACTAAAGTTACTGCCCTTGACCGAAATGGTCGCTTTCATAAACTGTAATTGCTATGTTTTGGAAGCGTTACTTCGGTCTTGGGAAGCAAAACGAAAATAAAAAGGTTCTAGTTTTAATTTTAGTTGTATTTTTATACAAAAAGACAAGGTTTATGAATGCATCGGGTGATTTAAGACATTAAATACGCTTAGTTCGCTTGCCTGGAGGTCTTGGTATGCCGTTGGAGAGGCTTCGAGTTGTCGGCCACGGCCTTAGCATTTTGCGGCTCTGCCGAAATCCCCTGCCTTTGGTTTCTTGTTCTTCCCCCGGCAGTGCTCGCATTGGCGGCGGGCTGTAGTACTGATCGGTATTTATCCAGCTCACTTTCTAGCCTCCGTACTAGTTCGTCCTTTCTCCGTAACTCCTGCTCCAAAGCCATAATCCTGGAATCCTTCATCTTTAACTCGCTGTTCTTCTCTTGCAACGCGTGTTGCAGTTCGCGCAAACTGCCCATTTTGTTGCCGGAGTGTCGATGGAAACAAAAACAACTAAAGCTGGATGGTGAACGCCGCCTCGGTGTGTGTATAGAGGCTTCGCCTGACCCACCGCAATGCATTACTATGTAATACACCACAGCAACTACACCCGAACTGTACTCTGGGTAATAAACACAGGCTTAGTCGGGCCGAATCTTACTCTCCAGAAGATGGAATCGGCGATTTTAGACGTCGGGGGTAATCGATAGGGTAGAAAGAGATTCCGCGCCTAGCGCTTAACCCTTTTAGAGCCTAACTGCGCAATGCGCATGAATTAAGCATCGACAGCCCACTTACTTTGATGGGTAGCCGGCGTTCCTGTATCCAATAAGCTTTCTTGAGAGAAAGGATTAGTAATTGGTCGCAGTGACAAGACAAGACCGGCTACGAGCAACGTCCTGTTGATTAAATAACATCCTCTGTAGTATTGTCTTGTTTACGTTTCACCTGGCAGGAACACCATTTCCAAGTGTTGTTGTGTTGTAATTTGGCTTCTTGAGAACTCAGGCATTTCGGTGATCTCTTATTTGTGTCATGGTTAATCCCTCAGTCTTTTTATTGGTTTAGCACATAAAAAATACTTCAACTGACCACAGTGTGGTCAGCCACTGCATTCACGGCCAAGAGAACGCTTGGCATCACATTCAAGCTGACTGGCGTTATCTGGTTTTAAAACTCTTCAAATCTTCGACAAAATGGTTTGAGAAGATGAGTGCAATCCAACCACAATCGCTTTACAAATAAAGGGTGCTTTTCATTTGCTATTGCAAATTCAATTTGCTTTTCCAATTGTGTGATTGAAATGCTCTGAAGCTTTCAAAATATGGCAGCCGGATATAGGCTGGCGAATTGGCATTTCCATCAAAGATCCTCCTTGCGATTTTTTTCCATTTTTTCCTGATGATTGAGTATTTCCAAATGCACCGGCTGTTCCAGTCTAGGCGATGAGTAATTCCTCCTTCAAGGGTTCTTACCATACGATGTACTTCGCATCACCTGGCTGTTGATTGATTTCTTTTCGCCGCCTGCAATGTCACCAGAGACAACGCCTTTGAAATCGGCGAAGTCTACTAACTGGGTCTAACGATTTCTCTGATCCAGACATGGAGTTGTTCAAAATTAAAAAAAAAAAAAAAAAAAAATGGAGAAGAGTCTTTTTCACTCCACAGGCAAAAACTTAAAGAGAACCGCGAACTCTCGTCGCGTTAAATACGTACGACAAACAATAGAAAACGAGAAACGCGAATTTTAAATCGATTAAAATTCACTAAACATTTTTTAATGATCTGATAATAAGAGTGTCTTATACAAACAGGCGATTCCAAGTCGTAGCCAAATAATAAAAATTACAATAAATCGAGTGAAGCGGTATGTTGACCTCTGGGTAATTCATCCTCATCGTCTTGCCGCAAAAAACTAAATAAAATTACTAATAACCTCATAGTTTTCTTAAGGGATTACAAATGAAAGGAACAGCTTTGGTTATTTGGTATAATGTTCTCTGCTGTCATTTATATCTGCATATTCTGAAAATTTTTCCAAGTGTATGTCGATAAATTGACGGAAGGAACTATGTAGATAGTGTGTTGTCTACTTCGCTTAAATAGAATTTTGATATTGGTCCTTAACACTATAATGTGGTCAATTTTCTTATCTTTAAAAGTTAAAAGTAACAAAGCCTACCTCTCTCGGTTATCTATTTATCTAAATTTTTTCATTTCTTTAGAGAGTTAGAAAATGAAGTACGTTTTTTGTCTGTGTGGTGTGGATATTATCGGTTCTTTCAAGTTTTAAGACAGCCGCATATCGATAAATAGACGTTAACACTGAGAGTGAATTTCGTATGAGGGTCGCGGGGAAAAACTATACGATACGACAAATTCATAGCCTCACTGTTACCGTACCGTACTTTACCATAAAAACCGTAACTATGAGTTGTGATTGGATGATTCACACGAAAACAATGGGAAGCCATTTCAGTGTTACTTCATATGGTACGTGTGGACGTGATGTGAATCAGTCGTACGTTTTCCACTCATGAGGAAAACGTTGTAGCAATTAATTTAACAGAACTATCTAGCATTTCCTCCCAAAATACAAAAGAAAGCTTTTAAACTGATGAATTCAATACGCATTTCCGATTAACACTTGAGGTGAGCATAACTGATGGGGGTTCATGCCGAAATGCTGATGTAGCTTCCTCCTTTTTAATTCATTCTGCTTTCAGGCTGCGAACGCGAGTCTAAAAGGATTCCCAGGGGGGTGGGGGATGGGCAATTATGGCTTGAATCGGTTGACCATTCTCTGCCACTTCCCACTGAGAGATAAGAATTCCCCATGATAAAAGGCCATTTGCATTATGGGGTCATTTACTACCAAGACCAGAATGCTTTGAGCATCCATTGTCAGGCAAATTTTACCAATTGTCTCTTTATTTCCAGGAGAGTAGAAAAATCTGAATAACAAAGCATTCTGACAAAGCATTCTGGTCTTGGTAGTAAAATGACGACATTATGCAAATGACCTATTATGTTTTTCCAGTGATATTCAAAACGGCGTCTTTTGCGTCTTAGACGGACCTGACTTTGGGTTAATATGATTGAGAACGTGAGAAGTCACGCACAACCTAGAATCATTTGATCTAATATATCCTCTCTCCCATCCTCTCTCCCATCCTCTTTCCCATCCTCTTTCCCATCCTCTCTCCCATCCTCTTTCCCATCCTCTTTCCCATCTCCTTTACCATCCTCTCTCCCATCCTCTTTCCCATCTTCCTTCCCTTTCTCTCTTCCATCCTCTTTCCCATTTTCCATCCCTTTCTCTCTCCCATCCTCTTTCCCATCCTCTTTCCAATTTTCCCTCTCTTTCTCTCTCCCATCAATCTCTGTCCCGTCCTCTCTCTTCTTCTATAGTTCTCTTTCTAGTCTGATCCGGGAAGGCCGCAGTCTCCCTCGCAGCCGTTTTTGTGTCGTCACGCAATGCTCACTCCTGCGTGACGACCGACACTAAAAACGGCTGCGAGGGAGACTAAAGGCCAACCAATGGAAACAAACTAAACTAGCTCGATGTTCGTGATTTTCTGACACCATATTATTTTACACCTCTTACCTTTCTTCTTTGTCAACTATTTTCGGTTCGGGTCTTGAGATCTGAAGTCGTTTCGCTGGTTCGGCTGACACCCCTTGTGCTCGTGCCCGTGGGTAGGTGGGTGGGGGCATGACTGACATCAACTTTTCGGTCTTGTTTTCCAACTCAACGATAGTATTATCCTGTTCCCGTATTGTCATGGCCTTTAACAAACATTTATTGTCATAAATGATTTGTGTAACTAAACAGTATCGAGAAGTGCGTACTGATGGTGTATAGGGACGTTCGCAGCCAT
Organism: Stichodactyla mertensii; assembly: GCA_011800005.2. NCBI lineage: Eukaryota > Metazoa > Cnidaria > Anthozoa > Actiniaria > Stichodactylidae > Stichodactyla > Stichodactyla mertensii. The sequence continues at coordinate 108 of JAAAQI020165449.1, read as the reverse complement.
TGCTTCTGCGTGTCCTTTCTGCGAGCGCGCTCGAATGGGCTTTTTGCAGATATTGCGTGACATTTAAAATATTGACTCCCTGTTCTTAAAAATATCATATTTAAAAAG
>JAAAQI020165338.1:0-24342 GCA_011800005.2 Stichodactyla mertensii | reverse complement strand
CCTCCCCCTCCCCCTCCCCCCTTTAAGACCAAGCCTTTGTTTATTACAAATAGTACAGCTGATAATCGATCTACCATCTGGTTTGAATAATATTTTAGAATACTTTAACTTAACTTCAACTTCTCAAATTTCATTTCCACTATTATAATTGCAACGTCTATTATTAACACGATCTGTTTGATTTGAACCATCAGTATGTGCATTTTTACTTTCAAGTGTTGTTTGATTGACCGACCAACGCAAGTCTAATTTCAAACCGAGGGCCTGCGTACAACGTTTTAATTGCCAATATGCCTTCATTATAGTTGAATTTCTGACGGCTAGGTCAAAGAATTATTTGCGTTATTGCTTCCAATGATGATCATTGATGCAAATGATGGGATGATAGAGGTAGACAATTTCATGAATAAAAACAGCTTTGGTTAACTGGCGTTATTTGGACGCTAAGTTGATCTCTCGTGGGAGTGAAATAATAAAATGTCAGCGAAAGTCAATTAACAGTAGAAATATAGTCATGTCACCACAGTTTGACAGGTTTTTTAGTGAAATTAAACCCCACCTTTTCCTTTCTTTCTTTCTACGTGTACATTTCTCTCTTTTCATTTCTTAAAATTTCTTTAATTTCTTTTTTTCTGTCTTTTTTGTTTTTGTTCCTTTTCTCTCTCTCCTAGTTAAGAAAGATGAAGCTTGGGTAATTCTGTTTAAAATTGCTCGTTCCCGTTCCAATATGATTTCCTGTCCTTTCCTAAATTTAATAATGATCACCGAGAAGTTTTATTGACTCGACTTCCCGCTTTAAATCGTCTTTCTTTCCATATTCCCCCTTCTTTTATTTATGTTACTTTTTTCTCTTTCCTTTCCTCCTTGTTTTCTTTCAACCCTTTTATTCTTTTCAGCATTTTCAAAACGCATCATTTCTCTTTCCCAGGTGAAACATGTCACATTGTGAAACAAGATGGCTGTGACTGCAAGTGCCTCGAAACACGAACATCCACTTGGTCTACTCTAGCTTATTACTACAAAAGATTATTCATAAGATCTTTCAGTCCATTGGAACTGGAAATTGAATGTCATAAGTGCCAAAGAGAATGCGCAAAGTAAACGGCTTACACTTCATTACAGTTTGTACAAAGTTTGACTAAATTAATTTTTAGGAACTGAAGTTAAAATAAATATCAGACGGCCGAAAAACAGTCGAGTCCCACATAGAGACATTTTTATTGTTTTTAAAACTTACACTCGTTCTTTCTTTTTTATTTTTCTTTCTTTTGTTTGAAGATACTTGAAGATCCAATGCAAAAATGGCAATTGTGGAGAAAAAGGCTGTGAGTGCTACTCTTGCTGGGAAGGCAAGTCATGTGACCAACCAGGTAATATAAGCAGAAATGTGTTGCAGTGAAGAGTTGATACATACAAGTAACCGAGCGCCAGGGCCGTACCGTAAGTTATGGACCGCATATTAGCCAATGAGAGCGCGTGGAATTACTTTGCCATATAATAAAAGAAGTATTCTACCAAACACGTTGTAATGATGTCTCGCTTACTCGGTTGAATGACATCTCATAATTAATGAATTTAGTAATGCACATTCTCGATAATAGCTTGGTTAGCTTCCTTATCACGGTGAATTCCAATTTACCTCTGAATTTTTATTTTCTTCGACATTAGCCAATGAAAACTCGCCTCAGTTTGAACAGAAGTCGTATGATGCCGAGATCCCAGCCAACACTGACACTGGCGTGGTTGTTATTGCTGTTGGTGCATTCGATAAAGACAGGAAAAAGTGCGCTAAAGAAGCCCCGTGTCCCTGTGCTAGCATCGTATACAGCATCACCAGTGGCAACGAGGATGGCTATTTCAGCATCGAAGAGTATTCTGGGAAGATAAGGGTAGCAAAGAGTCTAAGAGAATACGATAGTTCTCCGTTTGACCTGACCGTGAGCGCAGAAAATGAGGGTGAAGGATTTGACCAGAAGAAGGGCTCCGCTAGCGTGCGTATTATTGTTGCTGCTATAAGACAAAGACAGCGAAGATCCGCAGAGCATCATATCGTTAAGCGCAGTACACCCGCATCGTCTCCATCAGGACTACTTGTCGTCAAGCCTGTAGTTCAAAACAATACGTTCTACAAACCAGGGGATAGTATTACCTTTAATTTGACTCTCTCGCACAATCAGTCTGCAAGTACCTTTGCGCCGGACAAGAACGTGGTAGTCAAATGTTATTCTTCATTTCTTAGCGTTTCTGCAAAGTTGGACAATAATGGAAAGGCTATTGCTGATGAAGCAGTAACAAACGGAGAAATAACATTCAATGTGTCATCATTGTCGCAAAGCGATAAAGTGAGCGTAACGTTTAAAACAACCGTCAAGTCTACCATTCATCCATTGGCCAATTTATATATGGTCTGTGAGGCTCTGGGTACCAAGTTATCGACTTCTTACAAAATTGGCTCTACTTCTTCCAGTCCTTCTCTTTATGCTGTTTTCCCGAAAGTCACACTTAATCGGATAACCGATCCTTCAAAATTACGTGAGTATAGACCGCAAACACTACATCCATGAAATAAAATCGATTTGACTAATAGTATTTATTTAGCAACAATTAGTTACTATCACAGCCAGTGAACAACACACAAGAGATATCAGATACACAAGAAACTCTCTGTAGAAGCTTTCAGTATCATTTTACTAAGTACCCTTTGTTATTGAAGATCTAGCCATCAGTGATGCAATTTAAAAATCTTCATTATACTGGTAACTATTTCTGAAAACCCACACAACTTAAGTTTTATTTATCTACTAACATTAAGATCTACTGGTAAATATATATTCTCTCCTGTGAATTGTTCTGGCTGACTGCATTATATGGAATGCTTTAAATCGAAGCGCAGACGATAATGCATAAAGTTTGCATTATCGCAAACATTTAACGGCGGTTTGCGCTCTAGATATTCTCGTGTGGCGGGAAGACGATCGCCGTCACACTGACGAAGGGAAGAAAGACTAATTTATTTCATGTTTTATTCATGCTTGTCTAAAACTTCATTTTCAGTGTTTGATATTGACGATGTGCTGCATTACCGAATGACAATCGACATGCCCCACTTGGATTTCCCGCTTTACGTGGAGATGACTTCAGCCATCAACGACTTTTCTTTCATGCCTATCCATGATGTGAATATCACGGCAAGAGGATCAAACATCCACGCGGGTCCTGGAGGTACCCTTGCTCCAACTCCGCAATACACCAAAAGTTCGAGTGATCTTACATTCTACGACAGCGCTATCCTGGATTTCAAAAACCTTACGGTGGGTTTATTTTAAAATTTGTATAAAATATCAATTAGATTATCTAACAATTTTTTTCATTTTTCGATTAGGTCTCTGCAGAATCAGATGTGAGCAATAAGATCACAATCGAATGGAAAGTCAATCTAACAGACCATCCTCTTCTTGCAAATGGCTCAAAACATTGGAATGGAGCTGGATTGAGCAGTGGACCCAATATGCTACATGTGGCTCAACAAGCCATATACATGAAAAAGGTATGTTACAGCTAGTTAATTGCGTCATACAACAGCCTTCCTATCCATCCATCCATCCACCCATCCATCCATCCATCCATCCACCCACCCACCCGTATGTCCGTCCGTCCGTCCGTTAATGCATGGATGCATTAACGCTATACTCATCCAATCCCGACCTATTTAATTATTCATTAATTTCTTTCACCCTTTTTTAGATCGAACCTACATTATCCTGTGCAATCACTCCAAATAACGACACAACTGCGATAAGATACTCCATCGATGACCAACTCTCCTTCAACTTTGAATGTAATCACACTAACACATCAACTGCCGACGCAACGGACGTAAAGCTTACGTTCTTTTCAACATATCTTCAGTTCATTTCCGGGTCGTATACCCCACCCGGAGGTTCAGCCACTTCAGTAACAAACAAGAACGACACTGTCCTTAATAACATTACGGTGGCAAATATGGCGCAAGGTAACTACGGACTGTGAAAAATAACATTCCATGAAGTATTGTAGTAACTGAAGTATTGGCAAACTAAAAAGCCTCTCAGATTTAGTGGGTTTATCACAAAAAAGAAATTCGCCTCATATAAAGGAATCCGGAATGATGCGGGATTCCAGATTCCTTGTGATGGATTCTTAATTCCAAGTCTTGGATTCCAGATTCCATGTACTGGATTTCAGATTCCTGGTTTTGAATTCCGGATTCCAAAAGCCAGATTTCTGTGAACTCCAGCGGATTCCGGATAACCTTACATGGGCGAAGAAATGCATTGGATGATAGGAAAGAAGATGATTATGTTGATAACATAATCGTCCTTCTTTGTGTGTGTGTTTTTTAATGATTATAATAACTTGCTATCCTTGATCCTAGGCGCAAAGATAATTGGAAGCTTCAACATGAAAGTAAGACAAAACATGAATCCTCTGGTTGAACTAGACGTCTACTGCCAACTTGCCTATAAAAATACAGCCGGTAAGGACAAGATGACCACGAAGCACAAGGCTGTTCCTCCAGCTGTTGCTGCTGTGCCAATCATCAAGTTAAGCATCGTTAATCCATTGAACTGCTACAAAGTCGGTTCTGAAATAGAGTTGGCATTTACAGTCTTGATAAGGAAGATGAACACACCGCTACTCGTCGAGGTTGGTTTTGAGCTCGTTCTAGACCTAGCATCCCTTTTATAGTTGTAGTTTGCAAGTTTTCTCCCTCCTCTTTTCTAATAGCTTCTTCACTTTTTCTGGTTGCTGTCGTTTGGGGATACCATTTACTTTTTTATATTTCATACTTTCGATAACTCTTGAATTAGGTTATTTTGACTTCTTTTTGATGTTTTACATATGATGGGGTTTAAATTATTGATCTTGGTTCTGTTTGTTTGCCGAGTGCACTGTACCTGTGGCCTACCAATCAATCATTAACAATTCAAACTGCCTTCTTAGTTCATAGCACCAGTAAATAGCTCTTCGCCTGTAATGGGATTAACGTCAATCTCACCTCCCGTTGTGGGCTCGAACATCGAAAACCAAACTGTTCTTGCAGCCAAGCAAGCAGCCTGCAAGTCAACAGTCAACGACACCATGCACGACCGATGCACTATAGACTTCGGTAACACGAAAAGCACAGTGGGAATCACAAACGACCCAAAAAATCAGATCTCGATAAACTTCAGTGTTATCTTAAATGATCATCACAGTATTACAAATGGGTCCAAGTACTGGCCTGCGGTCGGTGTGAAGGGTGGAAGCCGAATGATGTGGATCGGAGAGACCGCTGTCAATGTTTGCATGTCAGCCGATCCTAAGCCGATCTTAAAGCTCGAGTCTAAATGCTACATCCCTGGATCATCTCAGTCTTGTTGTGAAGGAAACTTGAGGAGAGAGTAAGTCTAGTTTAATTTTCGCATCAAGATTTGCTCAACTTGTAGTTTTCTTTTAGAGTTTTCCAATTTAACGGCATAAACGCCGATGTGTCACTAATTATATCAAGTATCTCAGCAGTATAACATTCATTTTTTATTCGAGAATGACGAAATTGAATGCTCTACATGCTCTGTATTTAATATGGTCTGCGCATGTCTAATTTTCAACTAACGCCTCCCACATGGATCAGAGTGTCAAAGGACTAGTAGTTCTGATGGAGATCTAAATTTACTGATTATAGCAAGGGGTTAATCTTATTAGTAGTGGTCATGTTTATTCTATTTACAGTTTAGTAGTTTTTCAGTTTTTAGGGGGGTGGGGCTCATTACCCCGGCGTGTACCTGGCGTCCATGTATTCCACTGGGAAAACCAGTGCTACAGTGATTGGTTGGCTATTGTTTGAGCCGGAACCATGCATAAACTCTTTAATAATAATAATAATAATGCACTTATATAGCGCATTTAACAGCTGGCTCAATGCGCTTCACAATCAGTCAGTGGAGGACTTTACGGGCTGCACATTAAGGCGCAAAGGCAGCCGCGCAGCTTACAATCATGAGTGAATAATTAGTATTAGTATGTTATGTCTCCAGTTGGGGTAGGCTGTTGAACCGGGAGGCAATCTCCTACTCTTATGCGAATAGTTCAACAGGTTCTTTAATGTCCCCTCAATACCTCAATACCTGAAATACGTGCCCTCCACTTGATCCAGTTAGGACAAAAGATGACACTTGCACTCAGTTGCACACACTGATTATACACTGTGATTATAACGTGAGGAATGTGAATATCAACGAATGTTAATAATTTATTTTCTCTCTTCTTTTCTAGAAACGACGTGCAATTTAACATCACAGTCTCTCACAATCCAAAACTTTCTGAGCAACACGCAGACAATGTCAAAATCCTTCACATGATACCCCCTTACGTCACGTTTTTGAGAGAGATATTCAAAAGTCCAAGTGGAATGTCTTACAATCGCACACCAGGGGGACCAGAGCTTAAGGTAGGTCAAATAAGATATGCGCATATTATGCACAATGTATGGTAATAGTGTGCAGGGGAGGATCCCGTCAGGAATTCTTCTACGGGAGGGTGCATCCGTAGTATTTAAGGGCTTTTCCTGTCCTTACGGGACGAGGGGAGGGGAAGGTGTACATCCCCGTCACTAGTAGGAGTATGATTATAGGACAGTGAGGAGTATGTGTTTAACTAACGTTAATTATACATGAAAATGTAGTTCATTGAAATGTTTTCACCATAAAAAGATGGAAAAGAAGTGGCAAAACTTTTTCATATCAAAAATGAATCATATTAGTTCTCTCTCTCTCTCTGTGCCTATCAGTTATTATTTCTTGAATTTTAAAGGATATCAAGGAACTTCGTTTCAAGGATGAGTTGAGTTTTTCGTACCTTGCTACCTTGGATCCCTACAATAAGATGCCACCAGGAGACATCCAGGCAACTTCCATTGCTGAGGTTTCTTATTTTGGTCATGACACCTCTACTGTTCTCAGCAGAAAAGCTGGTATCTGCTGCTACTATAAAAACCCAGGTATAGGCTTCTTCCACACAACAATTACTTGATCATCTGTAACAATCTTAAGATAAGTAGCTATCACTGCAATTCTTGTGAATTAACAGAAAATGACTTTAGATATCTCTGGAAAAAGTAAGTTGTGAAGAAATTTCAATATTCATTGGTATTCCTAACAGAACAATAATTTCAGATTTCCGAGTTTAATGTTGTACTCGTCAGTTGGTCTTTCTTGCTATCCACATCTTTAAGGGAACAGTCCCCATTTATTAGAAAGGGGCCGGGGGGGGACTGGTAAATGGAGAGGGGGTCACCAATTTTTATGCAAGGAGAAAGGGGGGGGGGGCTATAGAAATTTATGCAAATATATTGTCATCAGACATTGGTGATGTATGTAGGAAGGGGGAGGGACAGAACAAATTATGCATCGCAAAAAGGGGGGTTAGGAAAAACCAAACATGGCACATCCACTTTTGCACCAGCCTCCCATAAATAATGACTGGTCCCTAACCAAAAATGCCATTTCATTTAGTTACCTTTCATATTGATACTTTCAGGTTCTTCAAGTGAAAAACCAGTGCAAGAGTCTTCTCCATTTCCAGGTGTGAATAACATATGTCAAAGAAAAACCTTTTCATGCCAACATCATCACAGCATGAATCTCAAAGATCCATGATTACCACAGCCACATTAGCAGCAACAACGAAAATTACTAAGGCCCATTTCAAACGTCGAACTTCACATGAGCCGAACTCATTGAAAACAATGGATAATAAGGCGGTCTTCTTCGATGTCAGGTTCGGCTCATGTGAAGTCCGACGTTTGACCTGGGACTAAGATGACAACAACTACAAATTAAAACTAGAATTTTATATTTGAAAAACGGTTTTTGCTGATGTTTCTTTTCGCTTTGTTTTGATTTAGCCCTGAATTCATGTTTGTGTTTCACGTTTTTCTGCCATAGAATATTACAAGCGAGGATATTTGCTGATTCGTGAAAGCCAAACACTTTTCGTCTGCTCCGAAAACATGTAAGCATCGATACACGTCACGGTGATTGCTTTCCGCCATGTTGAAGGAAACCCTTGTTGGTTTTAAAAGTGTAAAGTTGCATATTGTATTCTGCATATGTCATTTGAAGGTGACTTCACACAAGCAATCACTGACGCATCTACATCTACAACAGTATTCAAAGAATACATTATTTTTTAGTGGTGTTGTAATTTGTTTTTCATTTTGATTGCGTCTTGTTTTGTAGAGCCAGAACGAGCTGTTTTTACACAAGTGATGCTGGTGTCAATTGGGTTGGTAAGTTGATGCGCTGTAAACCATTTCCTGAACCTCCTCACAAAAATAATCCTATAGTTTGGAGAATCCTGAGAAAATGAAAATTGTTTTATCCTACAAATTGATCTGCTTTGGGGATTGCTGCAAAGGCGGGTCTATCGAATAAATCATCAAAACTTTTTTAACAACAGTAATGGCACAACTCATTTACAAACAGGAAAAAATCCTGCCGCTTATCACGGAAAACACAGTAGTAATTCTAAATGGATTATATCTAAATAGTTTTGCCTTTATCATGCTCCTTTTAGCAATGAACGAGCAAGTTGGTCGTGTTATCGGCAACATTAAAGAGACTCTCTATGCCATCAGCAGTAACAAACGAGCCTACATGAAACAGGAATCCCGAGGGGAAAATTGGTACGCAATAACAGTGGAGGACTGGAAGGCAGTGAAGTCTTCTGCCCAGACTAACCTCAGAACTGTTAGTGATGATCACGTGAACGAAGGCGACCCTGATTCAAACCTTACACTGACAGATTCTTATAGCAATGGTTATGGAGGTAAGTAATGTCTGTTGGTGAGCGAATATTGTTTGAGTAGGCCCTGAATCTGCTCGTATGCGCACCTGGTGAGTTGCGCACTACATTCACAGTCATTGCGCATACTTCATCACTCAAACCCAGCACCTGAAACCTGGAACTCTCCGTGGTTTCGGATCCCCATATGTTAGTAAACTTAACTTATAATAAACATTATCGGACAATGTTCCGAAACCTACTCTATCATCCTTGATAAGCGCAGGGACTGAGTAACCAAACTGAGTGAATTGCCAGCAAAGAAACTCATCACTAACTCAACTCTTCAATGACTAAGTTTGGAGTTAGAAGAAAAATTTCTTCTATGAAGTTATACTAAGTGACAAGCGGAAAAAGATTTTCACACAGTTGAAATGTCAGTAAACGTAAATTTGTTGCCACCATGACATCTAGGAATGTTGTCTAGTACCTGTTTTCATCATCAACTGATAATCTGGACTTGTATTATTTTTAGGAAACAAGAAAGGCATCTTCTTTCGTAGCGGATCATCTGGGAGCTGGGTACAAAAAGCTATGTGGAAATGCTGTGGCTGAGCAACAGAAAGTTATCGTGCGTGTGTATATAAAGTAATTCAGTGTAAAAGAGAAGTTAAAAACTGCCGATTTTCTTCTCGGGAGCACTACAATTTTCATGATCATACTCCATTATTAATGACACCGACCACAGCCGTTTACCTTTCGTTTGGTATTTGGTATGGTGCCATCTGACACATCCGACAATATTCTCAGTATAGATTGTACACGAGGTGAGCTGTTCAATGAAATGACCAAAAATATTAGTTTGAGTGATGCGTGTCTAAGTTATAAAGGTTAAAGTTCTAATGACTGTGACATCAAGGGAGTCATCGTTTAATATACAAAACTTAACTGATACGGATAAATTGAATTTTGAACTACTAAGCATCTCTGTTTTACCTATGGCTCTTAAAAAGATTATTGCTAATTAGTTTTCACGTAGTATTCAGTGTTTCCAATTATAGAAACAACAAATAAACATAAATGATTCCCTTGACGTCACAGTCATTAGCATATGGAATGGAAAAAACCTTTATAACCTCAAGACGCATCGCTCAAACTATATGATTTTTTTGGCCATTGAACAGCTGACCCCATGTCGAATCAATACTGAGAGTATTGTTAGATGTGTCATAGGTACTAGGAAAAGCTCTGACAAACGATGATTATAAGTATTCCCGATTTGTTCTAAATGCATAGTCAAAAATTTGGACGTGAAACTTTTAAAATATGAAATCAAAACTGCACATTGACTGCACCGAGATGTATCTGGCGTAGTCATTCTCAGATGTATCATTATACACTCTCTTTTAGTTTTTCTTTCATTTTACCTGTCGTATAACACACGGAATTTCCCAGATACATTTGCATCTCTCAGAACCAAGTTGTTCTCATGCACTGATGCTTTGTTAGTACATTGAGTTCGAAAACATATACAGACACACAAATAAGTCAGCTTATAGTCAGGTTCTTTTGTATGACGTAATGCGTGTAACGTGTAACAATTAATAGAATAGTATTAGCAGCAGGTAATTCGGCGTGCAGAAACAGATCTTGCCTAGCTTAGGCAATCCACCTGACAAACTACTTCTTTTCACTTAAGGGTTTACAGATGAGGTTCTCGGCAATGTATGTGTGCCGTGTGTGTGTGAAACGTTACAGTATATAAGCAAACGTAAACTAAACCAGGGAGGTGTACCTCCCTGACTAAACCTAATGAGCTACAGACTTCTTGTACAAATGTACTTACGTCATTGTTTTCTTGCACCATTGTGAGACTCGAGGTGTCGCAAAATATGCTTAGTACATTTCTGCATAGGGATCTATTACATTCTTTGAGGAATATATTTAGATTAGGATCTGTGCAAAAGTAATTCATTGTAAACTACAATTGAATGGATTTACAATTACATTATGGATATTACGTATTGTAATTAGTATGTTGAGTTAATTTAACTGTGGAGCTGTGTAATTGTAAATTAATTTTAGAGATTTTGAAATGAAAAACATTTGGAAATAAAGTTAATAGAATAGCTTTTGATCGTGGAAGTTTTTAAAGAGTACTTACAAATAAATCATCTCTCCAGTTCCCATGCCATACCCAGAGCGGTGTTGGAGACGAACTCTCCAGCTGATCCGTAAATGGTTTCGCCCTGCCATACTGCGCTTCAGCATGACGTCTGGAGGTGTGGTCCCTAATAAATCAAATAATCATTAAATAATCCACGATATAAAAATGTTTTCTACTGATAAAAATTATTCGAACTAGTTCTTCTGTTTCCCTATGGTCGCTGTTCGTAAATTTGATTCTTACTATGTTTTGATAGGGTTGGTCGAGGGAAGGTTCGTACCACACTAACACATCCCTGTGACCAAGAAAAATAGAAGCACTGCTCGCAGTGTAGGCAAAATGCATGGTGCCTTATTAATTCATGACTGTGAAGGCTTGGACACAAGATGCGACGTTGCTTCTAACGGGGAAATTGCAACGTGTGTGCACCCCTGCAACTGTTGCGCGCGGCGTCTCGCAAAGAAACGAGTTCTACTTTTGCGACGTCGACGGCAACAAATTTGATATGATTGTCGCGAGGAAAGTCGCTACGTGTGACATCCCCCCTAAAAAACCCGTTGCAAGCAATGTCATTGTGTCTGATTCTTTAACTCTAAACACAAATACCGGAAGGTATTACCATGTAGCTGTATTTTGCCTCCTTTTGATTTATTCAGTCTTTGTATCACATACAACTAAATAAAATAAAATAAAATAAATAAATAGGAATTTGCAGTGGATTCCACAGAGTGGCTCTTCTTCCACTGATTTCCAAATGGAATTTAGAAGTTGATTTTTACGGGAGGGAGGAAAACCAGAGAACCTGGAGAAAAACCCTCGGGAGAGAACCAACAACTCTACTCACATACGACACTGAGCACAGTGTGGCTTGAATCCAGGTCGCATTGGTGAGAGGCGAGCGCTCTCACTGCTACGCCACCCGTGCTTCCCAACTATTGACCAGATAAGAAAATACATAAATGAATAAGTGCAAAAATTGATGGCTTCTCATTTACATTCACAAGCTTGAGAATACTTTGATATACCATGTAATGTCATTGTCACATTTTTATTATCAGACATTTGAGTCCATAAATGTTAATTAATTAATTCGTGAAATATAACTAAATTGCTAATTTACAAATATTGCTCATGCTGCACATATCCATCCCAATCCCCTCCCCCCCCCCCACCCTAAAAAAAGAAAAAATGTTCCTAATCTTCTACCTCGCACAAAAATATAATGCCAAACCATCCACATGCAAATATGTACATATAGTTCAAAATAGATAATTGTACATTTTTGCTAAATTTCACATTCACAATACAATAGGCCACTAAAGGAGGCTCAAACTAATACACTGACATGTAGTTTTATCTGTTCTATATTTTCATTCATGCACTACCCTGAATGTTAAATACTGTACATGCCACACTGTATATATATATATATTATTATATATAAACCAAGTTATTCATTCTATAAATCTAAAACAATCACTAGCTACTTTCCAAACAGTTCCTTCCACAGTCAAGAGAAAGTTCTGTGAAAAATTTTCTGTTTTATGGCCATCAAACTTGACAGATCCTTCGACAATTACAAGAATAGTCTTGTGCCCAGGTATAGCTTGATCTGAAATGAATGATAACCATGAATTACAACTACTTTTGTTAAAACTTAGGATTTTGCTATGAAATATAGGAAACTTGGGTTTCTAGGAGATCAGTTAATATAAATGTCATTTTCAAATGTCAAATAAGATAGCTTTATGCACCAGTCAACGTAACCCCAGCCCCCTAACCTGGGTATGACCTGGGAAAAGTAGGAATACAGTATTTACATACTCTTTCAGTACTAATCACTTTCTTTCCAATAGACCTAATTCGCTTGGGAGTAATGTTTTCCCAATTCAGACCTCTTGGGAATACGATTCTTTGTTTGAGGTTTATCCATATTTATGTATCTTCTCAAGCGTTACCATTAAACAAAGGAAAAAGTCCCAAAGGAATGACACGTGACCTGTATTGGGAAAACAAATATGCCCAAGCGAATTAGGTCTATTCCTGCCAGCAAAAAGAAATTGCTGTCTTTCAACTCCTTGGTCTTTTAACCTGGGCCAATTTAAACTCCCAAAGAAAGGAATATTAGGGCATTTTCCCCTTTTCACAGATGTCAAATTTCAGACCAAAATATACTATGGACTATATGAAACAGTGTCAGCACAGAAGAAAATATGCCAGGTTCATATTGGTTCACATTGCCAATAGTGTATTTCAGCCTTGGTAAGCAACGTGCAACATACAACAAAACCTTCAGCAATCTTTTTTGAAATAGCTATATCTGCAATACCTGTGACTGGCTGGCAATCTAAAGAGTGTAATGTGTGTTCACTTGAAGGTAGATTGGTGAAAAATTCCATTAACTTATCAGGACCTCCTTTGACCATATTACCATTCCATAACAAAGTGGCATTAGCTGAATAAAATTTGGACATTTTCTATGGGGAAATTCAAATAACTCAAGTTAAACAAGAAGATCTATCAAGCCATTGCATACTGTTGGCAGTAAAATCTCTTAAGTAGAGTGATGCCACTTAAACCGTGAAATAGTTATGAGTCTTCTAGAAGTTAGTAGACGCTAATTGTATTGTTTTCTTTTGTGTCTGATTCAATATCAATGTCATTATCAATCAATATTTATTTTATAACGTCTCTATTATACAATGACAGATTTTGTCTATTAGTTTCTGTTTCACGGGCTAAGTGCCATCATCACTTCAAAAAGTAACACAATAAAAAAGACTACAGGAATATAGGCAGTGGCAGAAACAACCAACTGAAATCTGACATATTTTATTTATATATTTACATGAAAGATAATCACTTGAAAACATTAGAAAAAGGCTTTGACTCACGTGTCGATTCTTGTCGAATGTTTCATAATATAATCCACTAAACGTTTCCCCCGCCTGTGCCGCCTGATCAATAGTTTCTCTCAACTCCTATAAGATAAAAACATCGTAAGGTTAAATCTGAAGTTTTATCCCCGGGGAAAAAGAGGACAAAAATATATTTAAAAAAAGTCCACAAACCTCCTGACTTTTGACCGCCATCTTGGATTATAGGCAACTCCGCTGGCATGATAAACGGCAGATTCAACTCTTACCCAGACTCTCCTCGGTGAGGTACTTTTTCTCGTTTGAATTTTTATGATCAAAATTATGAATGATCGCGGAAAAAATATATTTTAGATTGAATGAAATGTTCGTTTAAAAGGGATCTATAGCCAGTTGGAGATGAAAGTATTTTATATTCTTTCTATCGTAATTTTTGTGAAATGCTCGAAAGAACAGCAGCAAAAAAGTTGCTCAAATTCCAACACCAAATCTTGTTCCTCGAAGAAAGACTGTGGATGTGCAACACTAAAAAGAGATAAAAACCCACACGAAGATCCTTCAAGAGACTATAAATACACTAAGGGAGCAAATATCCCTAAAGAATTACAGGCTGATGTCTTGGAATCACCTTATAAGAGGACTAACCAGATGGTTTATCTTAAGGGAGGGATTTTCACTATGGGTACTGACAAGCCGTTCATTATTCTTGACGGAGAAGCTCCAGCAAGGAAAGTTCGTCTGAAACCATTTTATATGGATGTGTATGAAGTCAGTAATTCAGAGTTTGAACTTTTTGTCAATGATACTGGATATACTACTGAGGTAATTTAATACGGTAACTTATCTTTATTTTAATTCTACTAGAGTTCTAGCTAGATTAAGTAATGGGGGAAGTTCCAGGCAGGTTTGTGGGAAGGAGAGGGGGAGGTGCAGGTGCAGGTTGATGAATTTACTGTACATTGGTTGACTGATCAGGATTGAATAATTGACCTTTACATCAAGAACAATTCAGTATCAAAAGAAAGAGAAAGTTTGACTGGTTGAATTCATTGCAGTGCATGGATACATCCTTTGTGACTTGGCGCCTTTATACTACTTTATATATATTGTTTCATATATTTATATACATGTATACAGCTATTTCAAAAACATGTTGGAGGGGCAAATAGCAAATGACAATCAGTAATTGATGATTGTACAGCTGAAAAGAACTGTGGGACAATACAAATTTCTTTCTATTCATACCTAAACAATGCCTGCACCTTTCAGTGAAGACCTTAGATGGCAAGTAGTATGGCTCATTCATCTTGTGAATTCTCAATTGAAAAGGTCTCATTTTACTTGGTGATATTGTAATTATAAATGTATTTATTTGTTTAATAATTTTTCACTAGGCAGAAAAATTTGGAGATTCTTTTGTACTTGAGTCAAGAGTTAGTAAGGAAATTCAAAAAGACATTCATCAGGCTGTAAGTTTATAATACATAAAGGCTAGATTAGTATCTACTTTATGTTGCTCTGTGGTTGTGTTTATGTATTGTTCAAACTTCAGTGAAGACATTGTTTGAAATTATATTAAGGTTGCTGCAGCCCCCTGGTGGTTACCAGTCAAGGGAGCTTACTGGAAAAAACCAGAAGGACCAGATTCTGACATTGAGGGCAGGTAGTGTAATTAGAATTGTACAGCACCCTGTATATGTGTTTGCAAAATGATCAAGGCTAAAGCAACAGTTTCTCTTTGTCTTATCTTTCATTCCTTATTTTCATTTCCTTTTAGAATGGACCATCCTGTTCTGCACATTTCTTGGAATGATGCTGTTGAATATTGCAAATGGGCTGGCAAGAGACTCCCAACAGAGGCAGAGTTTGAGTATGCCTTGAAAGGTGGATCAGATGATACGTGAGTAAGGGTTAATGAAAATTTCCTTTTACATACATGTAAGTTACTTATCCATTTCAAGATTTATCATCCCTACCATGCAGGCTTAACTTCCATTTTTAGCTTATTGGCAGTGTGTCTTTCTTTCTTTTATATGTCACGCATGTTTTACAGTTTTTAAATTATTTGAAGGAAATGTGCATAGCTTCTTGATTTGGAGTGGATTTACAATTGAATAAAAAAAACCATTCTCATTCACCACAGGTTGTATCCATGGGGAAATAAATTAAAAAAGGATGGTAAATTTATGGCCAATTTATGGCAAGGAAAATTCCCAGTAGAGAATACAGCCAAAGATGGATATGAAGGCACTTGTCCTGTGACAGCATTTCCTCCTAATGGATATGGATTATATAATATGATTGGTAATGCCTGGGAATGGACAGCTGATTGGTGGAATATCAGACATACCAAGGATCTTCAAGATAATCCAGTAGGTCACTTACTTATTGAGGCCACTTGATATAATACATAATATTCACAAATGGCTTGATGTCATGTTGGTGTCATGTGACATCAAAAATTATTTCCCACAGAAGAGAAGACAGTTGGATAAGTTAATATTGTCATGTAATTGATAGCAGTCTTTTAGTTTCATTTTGATCTTCCTAGACTGGTCCTCCAAATGGTAAAGATAAAGTCAAGAAAGGTGGCTCATATATGTGCCATAAGGTACATATTTAGAATCTTATGTTATTATTACTATAGATGCTATGAGTTTCAAGGAAAATTCATTTCCTAACTTGGGAATTCCACGTTGAATTTCACTCAAAAAAACAATATTGCACTCATCACTTCACGACTTGTGCGATATTGTTTTTCTCATGAAATTCATAATGGAATTCCCTCATCATGCAATAAATTTTCCTATAGAATTTCATTATTTTAGCTTTAGTGCTGTAAATATGTGGACTACTATCTCTTAATAAAAATAAGTATCCAGGGGCGGATCCAGAAATTTGCAAGGGGGTGTCCAAAAAAGTGACAATATAGTGACATCATTACCGATAATCCTGTTCTGACTTATTTAATTTGTGCTTAAATTTATTTTTGGATTTAAGCTTGTGCAACGTTGCTAAGAAAAGTTTCAAGAAACAAAAGTAATGAATTATAAGGAGACTAATATATTTACTGAAAAAAATCTCATGCTTGGCCTGTGTGGGGGGTGTCTGGTGCACCTAGGGACACCCCCCTGAATCTGCCTCTGGTATATTCCATGATGATGCATATGTTTTGTTTTACTGATTATTGATATTTTATTTTGCAAGTTTTTGCTGGTTTATTCTAAACATCACCATCATTATTATTCTTTTTGGGACCGATCATGCTAAAAATCATCCTTAAAAGTTTCTAGAGAAACGAGGAAAAAGAGCTACTTTATCAACTGAAAATGGAAATCATTAAAAGGGGAAAAAATTCATAACATCTTCCATTTCCTTCTCTATCCATTTCTCACAACTACATAGATGCAAATATGGGCAATTGTTTTTCTTAATTTTTTCTAAACATTCAAGCTGAAGAGAAACTAGTATTCATTCGTACTTGGATCCTAAAACTCATGAACAAAATACAGTGGTCACATTCAAGCTTAAAAGAACTAGTATTCATTCGCATTCAGATTCTAAAACTCATGAACAAATAGAGTGGTCACTAAAACATTGATACATACATGTGCATATAGTAAACGGCATACCAATGTTATAACTTATTCATTTTTCTTAGTCTTACTGCTATCGATACCGTAGTGCTTCACGGAGTCAAAACTCACCCGATACTACTGCCTCTAATCTTGGATTACGCTGTGCAGCAGACAAGCTTCCTGTGGGTGTGCAACTTGAAGGGACCTAATGTTAATTTAGGTTTTGTTAGTTTACTGCTGTTACAGTAGAGTCTAGGTACAATAACCGCTAGGTATATACATCGTAGTGATTTGATTAGCAATAAACTAAGACTAGTTGATCGAAGTTGGTGTTACTTCCGGATACTCTACATTGTGGTCTATTTGCACTCTCACAAAACTCCTATCAGTGGAAGCATTTTCCGTGGAGCTATCCAGAGAACCAGATACTTGAAATGCAATACAACCCTTGCAAGTCTGACGGAGAACAAATGTTGGGTCTATCGGAACACAACCTGTGGTACTGACATGCTTACTCACAAGACCGCTCAGAATATCTTAGAAAATGGAAAGAACGAGTGCGAAAGACATCATGGGTACAAAGAGTAGCGCAACGAAATTGGACAAGGCCACTAAAAATAACCTTAGAGTATAAATAATAGAGCAGGCATAGCTAACCAGTTGAGCAACAAACGTATTGGATGTCTGATCAGTTTAATCAGATGATAGTTTGGTTGCCTAGGTTACATCACATCTCCTTAGCAGGGCAGTGAATTAGTACTGTACAGAAAAATAACGTGAAAAAACTTCCCGCAAAGTTGTACAAAGAATGTACGTTCTGTGAAGGGCAAAGTATGTACTAAGCAATGAGCGTGTCATAGATCGCAAACTGAGAAGGTTACAAGTTTTGAGTGGAACAAAATAATACCGAATTTAAAACATCTTGTCTAAGTCTGCACGTTAGGAGCTGTGTGCCATGGAGAAATAAAATAATGGAGAAGTTTTCAAAGGTCTGAAAATTTCATTTAATGCAGAAAGTCCAAAAATTTACTTCACGTGTCGTGAAATTGCGTCTTTAGCTACTCACTAACCTCTTCTCCAGCTTGAGACGAGATAAAGATGCCGACGTACAGCAAACGGAATGGTTTTTGTACATGCTAGAAGCTAGGCCACGTTGTAGGAGCGTTCTTGGCCTAGAGATTGTAGCGAGTAAGAGGCGACCTGATCCTCTTTCACGTTTGAACCAAAATGCATTATGCTAATTAACGACTAGGGAGACCGCTGAGAATAGTCCTTGGTCATCATATTCTGCCGCAGACAACCAAACAGCTGATACAGTTATAGGTGGACGTAATGTTTATAAACATCGTCGCTGTGATGTTACTTTGCCAACCATTTTAACAATAGGTTTTGTCACATTGCTTGGCTGGATGATCCAATAGATTTTTGGTTGGCAATTAAAATGACAATTAACCAAAACAAAATACGTCATCGTACGCCCAACCTATACGTTTCTGATTAGCTGACAAAGAGAGAGGGGCTAACACACCTTGATATGATAGTCTCGGTTTTGGTTATCTTATTTTTTCCTCATATAGTTTTTTTTTCCGTCGTCCTCCTCCCAGTTATCATCCTTCGGTATTTGCGTCGTCCTCTTCTACATCTTCATTATCGTCAGCGTTCTCCTGCTTCTCTTCTTTTTCGTGCTCAACATCACCGTTTTCATAGGTTTTATAGGCACCACCACCATCATCAATAACCAATCTTATTCATGCGGGGATGCCATGGATGTTGTGTGTGTGTGGGGGGGGTAATTGTGTATACGTTCATTGTTAACATTAATTTATAAATTTTTTGTAGTAAGTTCTAGAAAGATAGAAATAGCAAGCAAAATGAGAAAAGATATGAAGGGAAGCAAGAATCACCAAAAATAGATAGGTATTATGAAGGCAAAGAACCGGCGCTCAGCAACTCATTAGGAAAGTTAACTCAAAAAGTCACATTCCGAGATTGATTAAATGGTTTGAATTAAATATATAAGGTTTTTCCAAAATAAATAAAATCATAGTTAACCACTAGAGCTCTGTTACCAATGAAAACACACACATACTAAGCACACACTAAACTGACCATCACCACAACAAAAAACGCGCAAGTTCAGCCTTATACCTCCAATGTCGAGAGGGAAACATTGTCTAAACTAGAGAGGATTGTATGACAGTTTCCTGTTCTAAAAAGATATCCCATTTCTATGAGATCAGAGACCAGCGCGACGGTCCCAAAGGCAATTGAAACAGCGCACGCAACAAGTCTCTAACTTTAAGCAACCCTTTTACCAAATTTTTTCTAGCATTTCGAATGTGGATTTTCACTTGTGATTTTCTATCAGACACTACAAAAAATTACGTAAAGCTTCTGCATGTCACATGTTGGGTATTTCCTTCTAGGTTAATTCAAATTGTCTGTAGCGATCATAAACGGAGTGGTTTTAGTTGAAAGCCTGGCGTTAGTAAAAATTGATCCAAGTCCCGCGCATTACTCTGCCACATTTATGTTTACTAGTAATAAAGGGGTTTTACAGGGAAACACTACCAAAGTTGTGTAGTTTCTTCGTTTGGATTAATCAAGTTAATCAGTAAAGATCCGAAAAAACTGATGTATTCAAAGAGAAGGTGAAAAAATTGGAGAGAACAAAAATAGAAATGGAAGGAAGATTTGTATGAAAGAAAGAAAGAAAAAAAAGGAACGAAAGAAAAAATAAAGGAAGATATGAAAGGAAGAAGAAGAAAAAGGAACGAACAAAAAATAAATAAAATTATAGAAAGAAGAGTTGTATTAAAGGAAGAAAGAAAGAAGAAAGATATTCACTCAAAAATAGCCAGCTGAGCGAACAGCTAATCGCGTAAAGCATTGTTGGTCAAATCTCCGGCCCTCACTCTTTGTTTTGAAAATTATTTCTCGCGAATTATTTACAGATGAAATATCACTCTGATTAAGATTTTTGGGCTTTTATGACATTCAAAATATATTGGAAATCAATTGTCAATAGTTTTCAGGTAGAAAATAGTGCTTGAACATAGGGCCGGCCATGAAAAATCACAACGGACTACGATTAGTTAGAAAATCTAATGCCGCTCATCTGGAGAGAAGGAGGAATCGCATTCATCGTTTGTCTTCTATTTCTTGCCTAATTAAAACTAAGCAAATAACCGCGATTCAGTAAAACGCCTATAACAGACCTCCGACCTCAATATGCTGGAAATGTGATATCCTATTATTTTCGTTGTTGAATGTCCCCTTTTGAAGACTTTCAATATGAAAAAAAAACCAAAAAAATCCTATGTAAACACAAATTAGCTATGAAAAATAGCCTGACATCTTTAGGAAATCAAAAACCAAACAGCTTGTTACACAAAGTCCCGTCACTCTAGGACACAGAGAGCAGATACATTAGTACGTCATCCAGTACTGGACTAACACTTTCTTGAAATTGAGTATTGAGCACGAGCTTTAAAGGCTATTCTCTTCTTGATTGAAACGGCACCATTTTAGCGTTTGAACTGTTCTGTACGCCTAATGATGATCTGGATCGGTGTAGCATTGATATGCTTCATTCATTCATTGTTGGCACAAACTACAAGTAAGTGTCCCAGATTTCCTACTTTTTTTCTAATTTGTAGGCATTTTATAATAATAATCTCATATGAGAGACAGAATGGCACTGCCCCTAAGTAAAGTTTGCAGTATTATTATTATTATTATTAAGTTGTGAGCAGAATTTTTCACACCTGGAACGGGTAATTAACACAAAGTATCGTTTCACAGTGTTTCTGCTTCTCAAAGCCCGTGTTTAATAACGCCCGTGCTAGCTAAATTAAGTTTGACTGACCAGTCTTTATTAAAAACGCACGGAGATAACTGATAGTTGCTGGGTCTTGGCACTCGTAATCAAATTGTACGTCCCAAATTTTCCTTTAATTTTTCTCATCCACGCAAAATAGATTTGAGATTTTAGACTCCGAACAAGGGACTGTTCATTAATATCCCTTGGGGAGGGCTTCGAAAAATTTTCTCACAAAAAAGAGGGGCTTTAACGGTTTTTGCTGACTTAGAGGGGGGGTTTGAAAGAACCAGGGGGGCTGTAAAAATTTTCCCCTTCCCCTCCTACTTTTCCTCCAGCCCACCCCAAGGGATATTTAATGAACAGTCCCTAAAGATAGCCATCCGAATTAACTGGACAAGAAGATTCACAGTTCAAGGAAAAAAGAGATTAAGCTTTCCTTTTCGCATCATCTATCCCGAGCAGGGGCAGATCTAGGATTTTTTCTATGGGAGGGTGCACCTGTACTATTTGTAGTATAAGGGGCACGTAATCAGAGTTCGGAAGGGCACTTTCCTGTTCTTAAGGGGGGAGGGGGTATACACCCAACACCCTCCCTCTAAATTTACCAGTTCTACGCTTCAAGAATTCAAACGTCCATCATTTCATCCACCAAATGAAAAATATCCTGGTCCAAAAGCAGTTAAATGTCATAATAAACTATCATCCAACTATGGGGGGCTTCATTGTTAGCACTGACAGTGATAGGAAATACCTACATAACATTTTAGAAAACTGGCAGTTTTTGAATTGGACGTGAGTGGCATAGAATTTAGGAAGAGTGCAAAGTGGATGGAGTCACTTCCGTATCGTAATACCGAAAATGAAAAGTGATATCTCGCTCTTAAAATAAGTTAATGTGGACGTGTAAATATTGTAATAGGCTATTTGATAAAACTTCATTCCGTACATCAAGATAGCAAGCACCATTAATTGCCTCCAACCTTCGGTAAATATGACTTGGCAGTAACGTCAATGTTATTTTATCATTCAAGTCAGGGGCGTGCGCAGGGAGGGTTCCAAGGGTTCTGGAACCCCCCTTTTCTTGGAAAAAATGTCAATTTTTAAGCATTTTTAAGCATTTTTAAGCCACGATTTTAATGATACAGTTGTTCATTATAATTCATCATTGGCCGACCATTCGAAAATTTGTCAATTGACTACAAAATTAATCCTCTTTTTTAGCAAAAATAATGCTAAAAAACGGGTCCGAAAGTCGTTCCGTCGCGTAAGTCACAGAAGACTGGTATATTACTCCGGAACCCCCCCTTAGACGAACTCTGCGCACGCCCCTGCAAGTATACCTAAACTAGCGTGAATGCTGCCAAGCATGCCTTCACCAGGCCTTTCGTGGTATAAAAATCCTGATTCTTAATTTTCTTGATGAAGACTCACATATTTCCACGGAATAACACTGAAAAAGTATTTTGAACAGATAATTAAGTGACAAGTTTTCCATCGCTGATAACCTTACTCAACCAGCGAAGAAACAATTAGTACTACTGATATCCTACAAAGAATTTTAATCTGTCTCTGTCTCTGTATAGAGAACGTTTCAAAGTGGAAAGCGCTAATCCATGAACCGAAAAAAAAACCAAACAAACAAACAAACAAACAAAAAAAAACAAGAATAGGGAACAAATCAAAAAGCAACGAAGACCAGAAAAATGCAAGACAAACTTCATTCTTTTTGATGCTTACTACAAAACATGGGGTTTTTCAAAAACCCTAAGTAGTGGGTGAACCATCAACGGTTTCTTTGGTATCTTTCAGCTACATGTAAACCAACTTTCGGATGTAACTTTGAAGCTCCTAAACACGGTTCCTACAACTGTGAAAACGTTCGTTCCGGCAAAAACTGTACCATCAGATGTGATGAAGGTTATGTATTTCCGATCCCTGTTGCAGCTTGGTATCGATGCAGCCCTGTTGGTCCATGGATAATAGCGAGCTGCATGTCTGATTCAATATGTCCCTATTGCATTCCATGGCCTGATTGTATACCAGCTGTTAGATCAAACTAAAACCACGGTATGTGCTTCCTTGACTGTGTCAAACCTATTGCTTTCAGTGGACTTGCCTTTGTGCCCTCTTTGCATTGTCTTCTGTCTTGTCTTGTCCTTCCTTTCCTTTTACACTTACCTCATTCAAAATGCACTCCAGACATCAATTCAGTGGTCACAAGTTAAATCTACCCATTCTTGATGTCATAACTATCGTAATAATATCTCCATTTTCTACCACTTTATGCACTTCCAACTATCCTTTTCCCTATTTTATGATTCCCTTTTTACGACATAGTTTTACTTTATTTTCATAGCCTGTTTACATGCAACGCATGCACAACTTCCTTACTTATATAAAGAACCAGTATTTTGTCCTTATCCGATTATCGCACTGATGTCTTTGATTTTCGCTGCTTTTTTCTATCAGGATAAACAGTCGGGCAAGAGGTTGGATGACACTGATGAACAAGTGCACCAAAACAATACAAACTAATAATAATCCTTTAACATAAATAATATAATATAAATTAAAATTAAAATTAAAATTCCTGAATTAAATAAAAATTATGATTCCTTGCACTCAGATGTGATAGTGTTGTTGTTCTATTTTGTATATCATTTTGATGGCTCTCACTCCACAATCTGAGAAGGAGTTAGCGATTTGCACACTTGTATCTCCTTTTTGCGAATGCCTTTCCAAAGCGGTAGCATAACTCATGACTATTGTACACTATACTCTATACTCATCTGATTATTAACTCCCACCTGTAAGCGGCGCTGTCACCAAGCATACCACAATAATACGTAGTGAAATTCGCTACGAGAACTTTCACTACTTATATACAAAAACTAATGGATTATACTATTATGCACTGCATCGATTATACTATAATGCACTGCATCGATTATACTATTATGCACTGCATCGATTATACTAGTATGCACTGCATCGATTATACTATTATACACTGCATCGATTATGTAGTGTTTACAACATGAGCAGCCGTGTTGTATCAGAATTTACAACACGAGCCGAAGGCGAGTGATTGTAAAT
>JAAAQI020165227.1:10687-24349 GCA_011800005.2 Stichodactyla mertensii | reverse complement strand
TTTATTTTTTTTATTTTTTAAAACCCCACTGTTAAAAATTTTTTCCCAAGACACAAAAACACAAAGGATAGGTGAAAAAACCCCGCTGGTTTTTCCCCCCCCCCCCCCCCCCCCCTTTAAGCTGTATTTTCCTACCAACTAATTTAAGTCTGTCAGCTGTTCGATGATGGTAATGAAATCATAGAAAATCCGGAAGAGGGGGTAGAAGTAGGACGATACAGTTTTATAGAAAATAACATCTAAGCCAAATAAATCATATAAAGAAAATGGTAATATCTAAAGTCAAATAGAGCCTCGCGTTAATTGCAACGGGACTGTCACTGTTGGATAGTTGCCTAACTACAAGGAGCTGAAAAAATCGAGCAATCATGTTCTTAGTAAACCTTACTTGGACGGATTCAGTTGACTTATAAGGATATATTTATACCCAGATTGACATATGGTAGACACTGTCCCTGTCTAATGCGCCAGACTGTTTATTCTTGCAGTTTAAAGGTTTTGTAACAGGTGAGTATGAACAAGGCGAGTCTGTTTAAGCCATTGTGTCAGGTAATTTAAGAAACGATGGAGTCGGTGACAGCAACTACCACCGCGAAGAAAAATGCTGTTTAAGTAGAAAAAAGGGAAAGAAAATAAAAAGGGAAAGAAAATAAAAAGGTAAGACTGAAAAGAAAGGAATAGGAATAAAATAAGAGGGAATAGGTTCGATTATTAAGAGGATTTTGAACATAAAGACTTGTTTTTGTCAGTTTGGACAAAATACCGAATGCAACTACACAAGCGGTCTAAAATTTCATAAACTCAGCGGGTTAGTTTCTAAACGTTTAAAACTAATGCATCTGTACACGCATAAGCCGACCATAAAATGACGGTTGTAATAAACAAAATCCTAGAACAAGAAATGCTGATTGATCATTTCAGATTTTTTTGGTCTAAAAACAGTTTTAGTATAACTGAGTACTTTACAATTTATTGGTTTTTAGTAAAAATGCAATTAATTATTATAACCATGACAATGATTTATTTGAATGAAGAAATTGGCTTTCTATCAAATCAAGAACTTGAATATCCAAAAGGCATTTAAATGAAATTGCTTCACCGCGTAGATCTTTAGTAGTCGAGCTTGAAAACGGATAGGCTATCAAAAAACGGAGGAAATTTGTGCCAAGCAAAGATTCCCGCTCCTCGAGAAAGGTCCTTTAGAGTCAGTGTAATCCGATGTATTAACATTCATGATTTTGTAAGTGTGTGTTTTGTTAAAGGTATTTCCCTTTGTTATTACTAACACTAACTACAAGGTGAACCGACAAAAGGACGCCTTTTTTGGCAAACAAAACGAATATTCCCTCAACTGTTTATTAACCGATCAAAACCGAGGAAAAAGATCGACAAGGGCGAGCTGAAAGACGACTCACTCGCGAAAGATTTCTGTTTGTTAAGCTGCATTTAGTACAAGAACAATTTTCCTTGACAAGCTGCTTTGCTAATTTGGAGCCCGGCGGCAGGACTTTTCAGGTAAAATTCTCGTTAAACCTCGTCGTCTATACACGAGACATGGAACGAGAAGACAAGATTTAGAACCTAGGAAAAAATTCTGGTTCGGGGCGGTTTTACGCGACTTTTACTTCTTTTTATTATAGATTTCACATTCTCAAGAGTTAAGGTGGATGTAATTGATCTTCACTTACTGAGAGGAAAAATAATTATGCTCAAAACAACCATGCCCCCAAGCTAGCCAAACGTGCAAATTATACACAATATTGTTAAAAAACTGTATTGTCTTTATTCGAAGTCGAATCTAAGGTTATGCAAATGCTTACCAACTATCTAACACTCGGTTTTATTTATCTTTATCAAATAGAGAACACCTTGATCACAGCGCAGATATCGATGGGGGATTGATAGGAGCCTGCCGGAAGAATAGATCGAGCTTCAAGAGGACACCTTTGGTAATCGGACACTTAACAGAGTTGTAAATGGCGATATATGCTAATTCACCTCCTGCTCGTATAGCAGTCTTGAGTATCCTATCTTTATTCGTGGTAGCAGATGTGGTTGGAAACGTACTTGTATGTCTAGTAGTGCTGCGCGATCCGAGCATACGCACTGCTATGAATCTCATCCTGGTGAACTTAGCCCTGTGTGACATCATGGTTGCTATAGGGATGACGTCAAAGTACATATTGACAGAGTTCATATCACATCCCACAGGCGATTTTGGGAAATACTTGTGCACTTTCATAACATCCGGGAACTTGACTTGGGTTGGTGGCCTTGCGTCAGTATTCTGCCTGGTATGTTTATCGTACGAGCGATACTCCGCCATCGTAAACCCCTACAATATCCATAAAAAAATGACTAAAAGAAAAGCAGTATTGTTATCCGTTGCTTCTTGGATTGCGTCGATAATCATGTGTGTCCCAGAGTTCATGGGTTACGACTACTATATAACCAGAAAGAGCTGTTTCCAAAATT
Source organism: Stichodactyla mertensii (assembly GCA_011800005.2). Classification (NCBI taxonomy): domain Eukaryota; kingdom Metazoa; phylum Cnidaria; class Anthozoa; order Actiniaria; family Stichodactylidae; genus Stichodactyla; species Stichodactyla mertensii. Next base: position 21,874 of record JAAAQI020165227.1, on the reverse strand, counting down.
GGCCGTTCCGGACATGGTTACCGAAGGCCTACAGCATGCTATGGTTGTTTGTGGTTGGTATTATACCAATTTCTCTAATGGTCTTCTTTTATGCAAGGATTGTCCATTCTCTGTGGTTCCAATCCAAAAAGGGAGCGCAAGCATTTGCGCAGCAAGCGGCTCTCAAATATCGTAAGAGTGTTACAAAGATGTTGATCACGATAAGTGTCATATACGCCATTGGGTGGGTTCCCACGCTATGTGCGTTTGTTCTCGTCTTCTGGAGTGAGGCCTTTAAAGTTGGGCAAGTCTTTGGTGCTGTGACTGCAGTACTTGTGGTTTTTAACTCAGCGGTCAATCCTTATGCGTATGCGCTGCAGAGCAAGGAGTTTAGAAAGCGCTTGAAAAACTACATCATTTGTTATAATTGTCGCCTTGTTGAGCTGCCAGTGAGCGATTCCTCTGCTCACCACTCTGGTACCATTAACCAATCACAAATCAATAAAGCATTTGTGGCTGATGAACACATAGAGTTAAAGAGTTACAACACAAGACCAAGATGAACATTTAAACTGAGGACAATATCACAATCTTCTTGATCATCAATATTGGTCGGCAGATGAAGTAATATGGTTGCACTGAAGAAAATCTGGAATTCGGAATCTACAGAAATTTGGCTTTTAGAATCCGGATGAAATCCGAAATCCAGGGCTTAGGAGACGAGATAAATGGAAATTTTATCAAAGTTTAGGCCGGTAGCGCTTCGTCCAAATAAAATCTTTTTGTTTGCTGGTTTTATTTTCGCTTTTTATTTGTAAATTTAGTTTAATTTTTGTTTGCCTCGAGAATTTCCGCGGGAAACCATGGGAAAGCCTGCGAAGACTGAGTTATGGGCAGGCTACGGATGTGAATATTGAGAATAATCAGCAAACTATATGTAAAAACTCATGCATCAAGTATAAGCTCAGTCGACTATCAAGAAACTTATAGCATTAAAACATTTTAAAACCTCCGTAATATATAGATAAAAACATACACTTACAGATATATATAGAATAGACCTTTCCCGAATTCGCTTGGATGATCACGAAACAATGGTTCCAAGTCGAGACTGAACTTGATTCTTTTGTTTATCAAAGCCAACCTCGACTTGAAACCATTGTTTCATGATCATTCAAGCGAATTCGGTAAAGGTTTATTCTGTAATGATCGATAGAGATTTATGAAGACTGTACAATTACTTGATATTAAATCCGAGATCAATTATAAAAAGGTTAAATTTCCAGCTTGTATAAAAGATTCGGTTTTGACCGAATTTCAACTGGGGGGGGGGGCGAATCCAGGATTTCTTGAGGGGGTACACCATTTATGTTCGGGACTCGAGCACCAAACGTAAATAATACCAAAGCCATAATTGGCCGCAATGTGCTCAACTCACGGGGGTGGGGTGCCATTTCCTGCACCCTTCCCCTAGATCCGCCCCTGATTGGATTTAAGATATCCGGGATTTAGTAAAGGTCATGTAGTGCAACAATGTACATATTAAAGAATAGAACTGCAAACTGTAAACTATGTGTAACTGTAAACCAAGTGTGAACTGCAAACTGTAAACTATGTGTAAATTCACAACGTCAATTAACAAGCCTGTAAAGTTTACTTGAGTGTGTTATATTCGTCGTTACTCTTTGGAATCAGCTATTCCTCCAGATGTGACTGCAAACGTAGCTTCATTCTCTGGTAAGTCAGGGCTGGGAAAGGAGACGTAGAGCGCACATTAATCATCAATCTCTAGAATTCCAGCTAACTTTCTTTTTTGAGTAGTGATCAGAAAGCACTTTGTCGTACCAGTTGTCAGTGAGCACAATTCAGTTGGTATTCGAATCAGTTGGTAGTACCAACAAATGTTTTCAGTGGTTTTCGTATGAGTGGAAAACGTACGGTGCTCAGTTACAGCACGTACACGGCAAGGTGTGCAACACTGAAATGGCTTCCCATAAGAATGATTATCGTATGAGTGGGAAATGTACGGAACTTACTTACAGCACGTACAAGGTACGGTATGCCGTACACTGCAATGGCTTTCCATAAGAATGGTTATCACATAAGTGGGAAACGTGGGGATTTTATGGTATATTATGGTATGCAATACTGAAATGGCTTCTATTGTTTTGGTGTGAACCATCCTAAACTACGTATCATTTTCCACTCATACAAATCATCAGCTCTAGCACAACTTTGTCAGTGATGTCGTATCTATTTTTGTACCTGTCATAGATTTTTGCGATCCTGTTCTCTCCTCGTCCTTTCCTTAGACTGATCCGAGTTGTAGATGCGTGAGCTAGAATATGGCCACCAATGGGCTTCTTGGGATCAGCTTGAAAACTGTTTGAAAAGAGCACATGCATATCTCATTTGATGAAATCTAAAGGCTCTGACACACAATGTGACATTGCCTGCAACGCTGATCACATTCAGCGCTAAAGAAGGAAATCTAGCAATATAAACACGAAAAAAGTCCACCTCGCCCTCCGCATGCAGAGGCGGACCCAGGATTTTTGAGGGGAGGGGTGTACCCTCTATCTTTTTTGAAGGGGGTGCACCATTTCTGATCGGGACTCGTGCACCAATAATTACCTGTAAATAGCTGATGTCGGGAGGTGGGGTTGGGAGTATGAAAGAGAGAGAGAAGAGGGAGGGGGGAGAAATTTCACCACCCCCTTAACAAAAATAAACAAACCGTCCCTTACAGTTCCAAGATCTTACTAAAGAAATTATTTCTTGTAGTATAATATACACTGAAAATAAATATCATAAGGTGATTTTTCGGAATTACCTCATAGTTGCTGTTATCCATACAAGATTCAAAGGAAAGATTAGAAAAAAAGTCAGTTAGTTCACATTCCAACAGAAATTCATGAAATCTATTATTGATTTAAGTGATAATCTTATGCTAAAATTGGTCTAACTTTTAAAACTGTCTTACCTCCTGGATCAGCTGTCATCTGTTTTGTGAAAAAGGTATATTTATAAGAAATAAGAAACTAGAACTAGAAGTCAATGTAATATTAAGATGAATTCAGATTACTGGACTAACCTGGTTTGTGATAAACACAGCAACGTTAAATTCTGTGGAATGATTTAATAGTGTGCTTAAAAATTTTAAGATTTTAAATTCTGGTCGGGATTGCTCAACCCCCTGGACGGTGGGTTATTGATGGCAAAATTCTTTTGTGTACTACACCTTCAGATAATTTCTGTAGCTTTGAAAGCATCTGCGCAAGCTTCTGCTGCCGGTCTGCTAGTTCCCCTCTGCCAGAAAAATCAACTCGGAATAATGCCATCATGGAGTCTACTATCTGCGTTAAAAGGATGAAATTAGGGACTTATTATTAATTAGCGCGCGGGGAGGGGGGATAGGGGTGCATTTCATATTTACTGTGATGATTTTCTCGACTCCTCCCCATACAAGATGCTAGAAATAACAGGCTTCTCCCCTTGATGACACCAAAAAATGCGCACACCCAAACACTAGCAAAAGTTTTGATACACCTCCCCTTTTGAGGTACATAAGAAATGATGATTCCTCCCCCCATTTGTACCCCCTTCTGCTTATTAATAATAAGTCCCTTAGTGTAAAGACCCTTGTCAGAGGATGCTATCCGCAGTATGCAGATACATCTCAAGCTTCACAATAATGCGAAATTTAACGGGTTCATTTAACTTTTTTTTACGCACACAAGCGAGGCTTGAAACATATCTCAGAATAATTAATTATGCAAAGACTAACTGTGCTATGGACTTACCAAAACCTTAAAGACTCCAGCTTCTTCATGAAATTTAGCAGCAACGCTATCCAGAAGCTCAGACTGGTGTTCACCTGTTTGAGAAAGACAGTTTATCATCCCTCTTTGAATCAAAATGCTTCGGTTATTTAACAATACTGGTATGTGACTAACTTGTATATGCTCTGCAGTAAAGTACATTGTCCAACATTGCATTCTGGTCCAGATTGAATCTATCGGCTATATCACGTAGACGATCCGGACGGCTTACAAAGACGGCTTATTAAGAAAAACAATAGCAGATACCTTAAATAAGATAATCATAAAATATCATCACAAACAGAAATTAAACAGTAATATTCAGTTTTTCATTGACATACTTTTTATATAAATATCAAAGCTTAGGAAAGGATACAATGTATTCTGAAAACAAAACAATATATAACAAAAATAAGTACGGTTTTAACGGTTGTACAAGGGTTTTCAGAAATGGAGAACTTACTTCTGTGTCAATGAATATCACTTTTCCACCAGTATAGCCTCCTGCCCCGGGCAGTTGGGCTGTGACTGCAAATAAGATAGTGATCCAAAAGTCTTATTTTAAAATATGAATCTGTACAAGTTAGTATGGAGCTGATACACTTACCACAAAGGGTGTGGGAAAGCTGAGTCTTTCCTGTTCTGAATTCTATTATCATATAGAAAATCACAAAATTAATTATAGTCGTTACTTCCTACGCATGATTCCTATAATCTTGTTTGTTGCTTACCTCCAAAGACTTCTGTAATTGACATACTTTCAATTCCACCTTTGAAAAGCGGAATGACCAATCAGCAATTGAGAAAAAGAGAAAGTGTGAAAGAAAAGGAGAGGGAGAAATGAAGGGAGAAGGAAAGAAAGAAACAAGGATAGGAGGGAAGGAACAACAGGAGAAAATAGAGGAAACTACAAATTAAAACTAACCTCCTAAAAGTTTGCTGTTTTCATTGATCAAGTGAAATAAAGAGAAAAAATGGTTAGTTTTAGTCGTCGAAACATAAAAAAAATACATGATGATCAACGTTGCAATTGGTTGACTTACTCCAATTCTGCACTGCCAGTAGAGACCCTGAAAACCATTTTTCTCAAATCACTGTACTCCAGGGCCGTCACAAATCCGTTGTTCTAAATATTATATGTATCAAAAATAAATGACCAGATTATGCAACATTTTTATCCCATTGCTCGAATATCATTTCAGTTCACTTACACATAATTTTGCAGCTGCTTCCTATACAAATAAATTAAAAAAACAATTATTAATAATGGTTTAAAAATCACAAAATTTGTCATCAGAGAAGGTATATTTCGAACAAGTATTACTTATAACCATACAGTATACAAGTGACTCTCAAATTGCAGATCTTCCAGTTTCTTGGAATCTAGTTACCTTGATTTTCTCCATTTTTGCTTCAGAAATTCCCTTTATCTGGCATAACCTCTTCTTAGTAGTCATTTGTACACCCTTTACGATAATAATTTAGCAGTTAACTCCTTGACTAGTGCGTCAAATGAACAATACGCACAGTTGTTACCTTGATAGTACAAATGCCAGCTGCCTTGAGCTTTTTGATGTCAGCAACATTCTGAATAAGCAAAAATCAGGAAAAAAATCTTCAAGATTATGACATCGACTTTATCATGTCTTTCCGCTACAATTGTAGATTTAATTTCCAGCATATATTGTACTTACAATGCCATGATTTTGAAGCAGCTCTATATCTTGATAAAATGATTCCTACGATCAAAAACCAATAAGCTTCACCTTCCGGTTAAGGTTTTCATTTATCTCACGTATTATGATAAAAAATGTAGTTAACTCTAAGTTGGCTCATTTTCGATACTATAATAGAGAATTAATGGAGAAAATAATAAGGTTAACAGCATTTTTTTGTTTACGTCTTCTTGGTCACTGTATTCTTGTCCGCCGACAACTTGGTCGTCACATTCTTGTAACATCTTGAAGCTTAATATCTGCAAAACTAAAAAATGTCTTTTTGAAAGCTCAACTAATTGTACTTTAGCATCACGGCACTTTCCGAGTAAATGCAAGCACCTTTTCTTTAAAATCAACGTCATGTTATGAATCTTAATTCTCTGCATTTCTCTAAGTTGAACTTACAGTTTTTTTGTAAGAATATTTTTAATTTTTAAACTAATCACTGTTTTGGACGCTTTACTTTTCTGACAAATATCGTGAAAAAGCTTAACATTCGGCAAAGAAATAAGCTGCTTTTATAAATGAGTTGTTTATCATCTTCAAATAATAATAAAGTACCTTTTTAAATGTCTTGTTTTTCGTCCTTTGGATAACCTTCTTCGTAAAATGCCAAGCTTGTTTCAACGATATTTTTGTTCTTCGTTTCCCGCCAAAAAGTTGCACACGCGTCCGCCATTTTCCCGCCTCTCGAAACTAGATAAAAAGGGGAGGGGAGGGGAGGGATGGTGCCGCGTGCCTTTTAGATTTTGGTCCTTTTTTTCCCCCTTACATTTTAAGTTAGTTTTCTTTTCTTTTCCCTTTTCTTTTACTTTCATTCTTCAGTTTTCTTAGTCGACTTTCTTAAAGCTCAGTTGACTTGTATCAAACATTTAGGTCATACATTTTGAGTCTACCCTGGTCGGTTCCAGAGGTTTTCAGGGTACGTTTTGAGGTATTTCCCTTACAAACTAAATTAAACTGATCATATTTCAAAACCAGCTGTACAAAACCAGTCTTACTCTTTAAAAGAGTGAATCACGAAAGCGCTTAGTGCACCAGCGATCGCCATATACACACCGCTAAATCGCCCGAAGGCACATTTGTATTTGATTATTTCTAAAATTTCAATAAATATTGCAGCTCGGACCATCAAGAGTGCAGCAGAAATTTTCGAAACAACCGTATAATAGTTTTTAATTTCAACTTTTTTAGTTAACTTTACAATCTTTATTACAAGCTTCTAAGTTACAAATTTCGCCAAATTTTCTGGTGTAATATTTCATATCCGTAAAGAAAATTTGTTTGGGTTACAGCGTGTTCCTTGTTTTATTCGAAACTATACATTTAATGATATAAAAGGTAAAACAGTTAAAAGCTCTTGTTCGAGGAAAATCAAAGTACAACATAAATAAAATGGGGGGAATTTATGATAAAGTGCCCAACTTACTGAAGAGTTATCTTTAGACGAAAATTATTTTCTTTGTATGACGGTAATTATAAATAATTTGTTCTTAATAATGTATTAATTTGTTCAAAGCCTAGCTCGCTCGTTTATTTTCCAAAAGAATTAAAATAGCTAAGTTTTTATTCTAAAAAGACAAATTTTGCAATAGTGTCTCAGTCGTATTTGAGATATTATAATATCTCAATACTGCCGGGCAGCGAATGTTTCTTGACATTTGAAACTGTATTGTATTGTTCATTGTCGGTCCTTACTGGAGGAACATTCTTATCCGGATTTGAATAAAAGAACAGCGACTTGACCAAGATAAAAGTAAATGAAATGCCTCGTTTCATGAGTGACAAACGAGCCGAAGTTTCTGCCAACAATACAGTGCCATGTTGGATTGTATTTCTTGTCGAATTCTTTCTTGATGTAGGCTGCTATATCTTTTTCGATGTTGTGTTTTTCTAACGCCTGAGTAGCGATTTCTACAGCGTCGGTTTGCATTTCTTCTGACATGTCCGCATTCTTGATAACCGCTTTCCTTTCAGTCATCTGTAACCGAAAAAACAAACAAAAGTTTCACGAAAAACGTCTTCAATCCCTTGCATTTCTTTGCATATTTTCACAATTCTAGTACCAACAGAAGAAAACCGCCAAGATTTAACAAAACAAAACCGCTTACCTTTATAATTTTTATCACGTTCTTTTCTTGAGTTGTTTTGGACTAATGGCGCTTGTGTTCCAGTTCGCATACTCAGTGGGCAATATTGCCACCTGGGTCATATACGTTATTGATTGGCTGCAGAGGGACATATTCGAGCTATGATAGGCTAGCCTGGGTAAAATATTACGGCATCCTATATCATTAACGCTTTTACAAAGGATAATAGTTAAAATGTTGCCTTGATCACTGAAGCCCCGCGACATTCAAAGGCTGAAAACTACTGTCAGCCGCACTCAAGTCAAAACATGAAAAGAAAACAAAGGGAAAAACGGCAATACTGTTGAATCCAACCATACTTTAAAATGTATCAAGTAATTTTAAATGATAAAACAAAATAAATCAAATTAAACGACGTTGCTAACTTCAGTTCGTATTCAGTTGCTGCAAACAAAATCTTTTGCAAACATTCAGCAAACTGCAGTATTAACGTCGGTACTTTATTAATAATATAATATATTATAAATACAAAACAACGATTAAAAATATTCTCTATTCGAGACCCCACCCCATACATCCGGGGCTCTGGTTTTATTGGGCCTACTATCTGTCACTTTTTGACGTCATTTGTTCTCTATGACATCACAATAAACAAATGTCACTCTTAACAAAGATGTCCTCAATGTATAGCAATTTGAACAGAAAAATATAATTTCAACCCAATTTCAGAACGATACATAGCAAATTTTGCCAAAGTCTAGATCTTTACACACTCATGAATTTTCAATTTGCACTTGACTTAACCTTGAGGCGGTAGGGCTGTGTGTTATGGTATTTGACGACCATTACCATAGCCCTCGCAAACACGACTTTATGAGAAAGACTGGACGGTTTGAGAGCAGCAATCTCCTGCGCTTCTCTTGGACAGCTCTGAGGAGCAAACTGCTGACTAGTAGCTAATAATGTCACTCGGAGTTCGTCGTTTTATTTGAAACACTTTATGAATAATTAATAAGTGGGTAGAGATCTTGGCTAATCACGCTATCGACAATCACCAGGTAAAATACTACCTATAGTCATATTTCTTTCAGTTTTAGTACACGAACTTAAAACTTCACAGTCCCTGGAGGTAGGCTGCTATTACATAGACGATAGTACCGTAAGTCACCAACGAAGCGATGGATATTCTGCGTGAAGGACGGCAGATCCTGTGGGAAGTAGAAATATCAGTGACACATGATCAGTAAAAGAGCTTTCAGTAGGGTAGAATTGGTATTAGCGTACAAGTAAGTAGTGAGCAATGGAGGCGAAATCCATCGAATCTTTGACTCCGCAAGGTTTCTGACTATCCAATAGGCCACTTTCGAGTTCTTGAAAATGATGCAAAAAGGCGAGGCTTCGTGCGAAAGCACGCTTGGTAGCTCGAAACGACCGACTTTTTCTGTTGTTTAAAAGTATTTTTACGATTGAACTGCGAAGAAGTCAGAGAGAAAAGAGTGATAACAGAACAAGACAGTCGTTTTACGTGATTTCGCACGAAACCTCGCCTTCGTGCATCATTTTCGAGAACTCGGAAATAGCGTATTAAAATGCTAGAATGTGGGACTGTCAAGGTCACGACTCGCAAAGTTTTCTCAACTGCGCTTAGGATGCGTTCCGGATATGGCAAGAGAAGGCATGCGACTTCGGTATACACATTGTTGATGCACAATGGTAATGCAATATACAGATGCAATGGTGTTAAGACCCACCTTATCGAGTTTAAAGTGATTGCTGAGCTCGGATTTTTGGGTTTCCGCCAATCCTTCGCTTCCTTTGAGAAATTCTGTTAAAAATGACGAATAAAACTTGTCGAAGTCCACCGACGCCATATTGTATATAGTAATGGTTATCTCTTCTTGTAGCAAATCATGTGACCGGTATACCAAGGCCTGGAATAATACGTTAATGAACTGGAGAAGCATATGGTTGCGGAAAATATCCTGCAAACAGAAAATGAATCATGATCAACACGATGAGATCACCATCATCATCAACACCACCACCAACATCAGCATCACTAGCACCATCATCAGCATCATCGCCATCATCAGCATCATCGCCATCAGCATCATCGCCATCATCAGCATCATCGCCATCATCAGCATCGCCATCATCATTACGAACATCACGATCAGATCACCACCATCGCCATCAATCACCATGCGGATTACCATCTCTACCATCACCACCTCCACCACCACCATTATCATCACCATCACATTTTCATCGACATCATCACCATCACCTCGCAATCTTACCTTCTGATAAAGTTTACATTTTGAATTCAAATTTTCGAGTATTTCCAGATTTTGCTTAAAAATTGCAATATCCGGCTGAAGAAATGATTGCCCAAAAGCCTAAAGAAGCATGAAAAAAACCTATTTTAAAATCATTTCATTAAATTGTGGTAGATTCATTAAAGGAAAAAAATTACACCAGAAAACTTCATGAGAGTACCATAACTATTACATAGCTTCCGTATTCAAACACTATTCAATTGTTCTAGAGCGAAGGACCAATACACTGTACACGTGACCTACCTGCAACATTGAGATAAACTGAGGTTGGTTTTCCACATTCTCCTGTCCAGACATTTGAGCAAGTAACGAGGAACGAAAGAAATACCGCCAGTTATGAAGAAGCAACTGATGTAATAACTCGTAGAACTCGGTCTTGATGTCAGGCGATGATGAGCTCTGCATAAAGTCATAAATAAAATATTTCTTGATTAAGACCCTTAAAATTTGATCTTCTTTCTTTTTCTAACAAGAAACTTATCAAAAAAGATTGTCAAATTATGCGCCATTGATACTTTTGGGGATCAAAAAAGGAAAACTAGCAACACAAGCGTTCTGCAAAGGATTGTGGGGCTGAACTTCGGGATATCCCATAATTCCATGCTGGAGACTTGCTACCTGTCTTCCTTTTTGAGATTTAGTACCATTCAGATCCATACCTCAGCCAGTATTGGATAGAGCTGTTCCATACACAGCGAGATAATACCAGGTAAGAAAGCTTTAAACGAAGCAGCAGGTGCCTGAATTAATAGCTGTAAAATCTTGAGGAATTTCTCGACAACTTTGGAACCTGTAGTACTCTCGTGCACAATAGTCTCGCTTAGTTGTTCCCGGGTAAATATGGACATAAGGTGATGTACAATCTGTTCTATCATAGAGGAGCCAATCTGGATTTTTAGACTTTCAAACAACCCCAGAAGAAAGCCTAAAATTGCATCGATTGCGTCTGAAATTTTAAAGAAAATTATAATTTTATCCAATCTTCATCCAAGGTTTATTATCACCTATCAGTTTAGCCCAAGAGTGTGTGTGGTGTTTGACATTTGACAAGTACAGTCTTCCCCAGATGAGGGGAAGATGAGTGGGAAACGTACGGTACTGACTTACAACACGTACACGGTACGGTATGCAGTAACACTGAAATGGCTTCCTCGAAGGATGGTTATCGTATGAGTGGGAAACGTATGGTACTGACTTACAGCACGTACATGGTATACGGTATGCAGTAACACTGAAATGG
>JAAAQI020165227.1:0-10587 GCA_011800005.2 Stichodactyla mertensii | reverse complement strand
GTATGAGTGGGAAACGTATGGTACTGACTTACAGCACGTACATGGTATACGGTATGCAGTAACACTGAAATGGCTTCTTATTGTTTTCGTGTGAATCATCCAATCACAGTGCGTAGTTACGTCTACAGAAAAGTACGGTGAGGTACTGCTAGTTGCACGGCTACGAAATTGCCGTAGTGTTTTCCACTCATACGAAATCCGCTCTAATACTAAGGCTCTTGTATTCCATACCTGGTTGATGAGCATACACAGGGAATACAGTCAGGGTCATTTGGACTTCCTCTTGTATCGACTGGTACAAAATAACCTTCGTTTTCGTCACCTGGACGTCTGAAACAGCCAGTACAATATCTCTCAGCACATGCAGCGTGAACTGTAGGGTGCTCTTGGCATTATCTTGAAGCTGTTTGTTATCAGAAAACCCTGGTGCCTCTATAAGCTCCTTGTAGTGATGGCACAATCCTTTGATTAGATTTTTGTGATTCTGAGACCTCATTTCCCATTCCTGTGAAAAAGCAAAGAAAACTCTGGTTGGGCTAACTGTGGTAGGTAAAGGAAGGGAGAAGACTGAGGGATCGGGGTGATTGGCATACCACAGGGAACCCGACATAATTCAAAAGAGAACGAAACACACTATCAAAACTGACCTGTTCACTATCAGACATCATTGGCCAAGGGAGAACTAAAGCATTAGACAGAGAGCGATAAACCAAAGTCTGTACCTGAAAGTGAATAAACAGTGATACTTTAGAATCCATTTTTAACCTCTAGAGGATGGGAAACCTTTTACCTTTTTCCCTCCCATTTCTTCCTTTCATTATGAATTCTTTTCTTTCCTTTTCATCCAATCCATTTCCTTCTGTTTTCTATTATTTTCATTCCCCTTATTTGATTACTGTCCTCTCCTTTCATTAATGCTCTATTCTCTCCCTTTCTTTCCTTTCATTCTATTTTCATTCCTTTTCCCTTCTTTTCTTCCAATTTCTTTCCTTCCCTTTTCCCTCTCCCTTACTCCCACAGCAGTATGTTTGGTGCTTGTATTCAGTGCTTTACCTCAAGAGGCAGACCAGCTAACCCTCCAGTGCTTACAGTATGATAGAGCTTCTGTATCTTGTCTAGTGAAGTTAAAAATGATGGTCTTACAGTAGAAGTGAGGGAGTTAAGAAGATGACAGGCTGGTAGGACAACACGATGTGATACCTGGGTACAAGAAAACTTGTTAAGAAAGGAACCACGCTTAAGTTACTCTAAGAATATTAGTCTTACGTCTTTACTCAGAAGGGGAACCAGTGCATCTATGGTGGTTGATACAAGTGTTGCAAATTTATTCTGGTGTTGCTGTTGTCTGTGGCTTTCCATGTAGAATTGTGACAGCCAATGGCAGTAGGCTTGTAGTGCTGCTAGACTCTGAGCATGGCTAAAAGTGAAAATAAAATAAAAATTATTTAAATTTAATATTAAAATGCTTTGAGTCAAATATGATCAATGACAGTTTCATTCACAAGTAATGCCAACCAGAGAATCCTGAACCCAGAATTCTTACTAAATGGTTGATTAGGAAAAAATCAACTAGTTTAAGTAAGAATTCTGGGTTTGAGTTTCACTGGTAGGCATTACTTGTGTTTGTAAGTGACTCCCTGAGGATGATTCTAATATGGTTTCAATGCTTAGGTATCATGGTCATGTAACAGATCAAATAATGGAAAGAATGTTTCATCTTGACTTCAAGGTGTTTGAATAGAGAATGAAACAATCTTTCAAGTATCTAGCTTCTCAAACCATGAATAATTCTAGGAGAAAATCAAAGCAAAAGTTGGCCAAATTTTATGCTAATTAAGATCACATATCCAAACCATCATCAAGGTAGTGATTTACTTTGTTTTCTCCTTATTAATTACTCATTATTTTGAGAAGTACATGATCACAAAATCAATAAACTACAAGTCAATCCCTCCCTCCCCCTCAATCCTCATTCTCTCAACAATCATAAAAATTTACTTGGACTTAAATTTGTATGCTAAAATTTGCACTCACACTTCAACCAGGTCTGGGTTCAGCAAAGATTGCACAGAGACATGACAGCAATATATCTTGGATTGTGTACTGAACAAAGCAATGTGACACAGCCTGTTGAGGGAAGCATGATTGATTAAGCACATGTACATGTACATCCATGCACTGAAATAAGTTTCAAAAATTATAATAATAAAATTAAAAAACAAAGATCAGCATTAAGATTACAAGTAGCTGGTTGATCTGTAAGTCAGACAGTTGGTTGGTCACTCAAATTCATTCATTCATTTTGATTCAATGGTTTTTCACTACCAGCCAGCTCATCAATCCATCAGACTGTTTTTTTGGTCATTATATTCATGACTTATCCATCTGTTTTTTCTTACCTTTCTACAATGGCTTCTCCATCACTGAATCTATTTGCAAAGTTTACTTCTCCTATAAAGTGGTCAACTAGTCTCCCTAAAGCTCTCTCCAGGGTCGAAAGATCTCTAAGAGTACAGTGTAACTGATGGCATTCACTCTCACTACCAATGTTCAAGTGTATACCTGTTATTAGAAATAAACTTTTACTAAAGCCATTTACTTCATCAAAGAAATTACAAATTGATGCACAATTCCACCAACATTTTCAAGCATCAACCAGTGAATCAAGGACAGACCACAGGGACAGATTCAGGAGTTTTTGGAAGGGGTTCCAAACATATACTAAGCTGTTGGAAAACTAAATTTTAGGGAAAAACAATCAATAAGCCTCAGGTATGACAGAGGGGTCTGAACCCCCAACCTTCCTCCTGGACTACCCCTGAACCAAATCCACTTGGGCATAATGTTTTTCTATTTCAGACCAAATGTCATCCTCTTTGAAATAAGGTTCTTTGTTTGAGGCTCATTCAAATTAAACTATCTCAAGTGTTACTGGCAAACAAGAAACTAATACTCAAGGGAATGTGACATGGTCTGAATTGGATGTTGATAGCTTTCATTAAGATACACCTATTTTCAAAAATGTTGTCACAGCCGAAAGCAACAAGCCAAGTCCACAAGGCAGTAATTCAGTAATTCATCCATTTAGATGTGATTTTAGTCTTTTTACAATGGCAGGCTGCTATGCTTCCCTAGATCAAATGCGTCCAAAAACTCGGCTAATATCCTGACCACAGACGTTTGCTTATGGTCTTGGTGTTGTTGCTTGTTGCTTTTGGTTGTGACAATTTTTTGGAAATGGGTGTATCTGTATAAACACTTGGACCATTATTATTACATTTTAACTACCTTGAGAAGATTTGGTGATGTGCTGTTCAAGGCTGTGGTAAACCTTGCTATATTCATTGAACAATGGGAACTAAAATAAAATAAAAATTCTCATTACATGTAAAATATTATTTATGGGAAAATTACAGATGGAAAAACAAATGTGAAGTGATTGAAAGAATGAAGAAATGAAGGAATAGAAAAAGGAATAATTAAACAAACAAAATAAAATTCAATGAATAAGTAAATGAATGAAACAAATGGGTGAATCAATACCTCTTACTAACCATGCCCAAGGGCAGTACTGTAAGTTATAGACCGACTTTTTCTGCTGCCACATGGCCCAAGAGTGTACAATAATGTATGTACTGACCAAGCAAGTGAGTTAATAAGATGTTTATTATATGGCAGGGGGGGGGGAACAAAGCAGGGTTGGTGGTCTGCGCCATAAATTGTGGACTGCAAATTGGCCAATAAGAGCATGGTGAAATTACCTTGCCATATATGATATGATGTTACACACTTGTCATGTCATTTATATTATCTAACACATAACTTACCAGTAAAGAAAAGGCCTCTGATGGCAGCAGTTCTGCTATTTTTGAAATGATTTCCAAAAGATTTCTTTGAAAGGCTTGCCATTCTGTCTCAGACTAAAATTGAAAAGACGTTTTGAAATAGAATTGCAAACTAGGAATGGGGAAAAGATTTCAGGAAGTGGGTGTGATGGGGAGGAGGGATCATTGTGAGAGTAAACGAAAGATACCATAGATTTTCTTACATCATCATCCACAACTTGATCATCTAGTTCTTCAAGAATAGTTGCATTGTGATGAAATTGGATCTTTTTGAGAAGCTCATGTAAGAGAAGCATAAGAACCTCTTTGTATCTGCATATCAAAAAACATACATGTATACATACATACTTGTGAGAAATTGGTTTCAAAGTTGTGTTTTGTGGTTGCAGAATAATATGCACTCAGCTGTTTCAAAAATGGTTGACAAGGTGTCAGAATGGTGAATGGCAGAGTTTGCACTCATAGAAGATGATAAAATTCCAGGTGATTTTCACATATTTTCCAGGATAGAAATATAAGAATTCCAGGACGCTTAACTTGGAAGTTTATGTCAGAATTCAACAATTGTTATTTTTCTCATTAATAATTTAACCTCATACTATAAATAAGTCCAGGAGTTTTCCAGGAGTTGGTATCAAAATTAAAATTTTCCAGAGTTTTCCAGGGCCCTAGAAGAAATTTAAGGAGTTTTAAAAGGAGTTTTCCAGGAATTCCAGGAACAGTGCAAACCCTGGAGTGGTGAAATTTCAACATGATTTATACATGTACATGAATACTGTAAGTGTACCTGGATACTGTAGCCTCTGCCTCTGCTAGTTTATCACTACGGGCATTTGACACCTTGGATGTCAAATAATCCAAGAAGACAGCCCAGATGTCAAGGCAAGAAAACAGTCCTTCATTATTGGGCTATGAAATAAAATATGTACAAGGAACATGGAATTTACACTATTATACATGTGCATTTTACTCACTATCTTGATTCTGATTGGCTGAGAGGGTGCTGCTACATGTAATTTGTGATTTGCAGCCATGAGATTTATCATGTTGAGTTGAAAGTCCAAGTGTTGGACATGCTCTTAAAAAATATAAGAACTTGCTAAATTTTCAAGACATTATGTAATAAAACAATTATTGAATTCTGTTTTCAGCTGACAGCTTTGGCAGATAAGACAGACCTAGGTCTTGAAAATTTACAATATTATGCTTAACCCCATCCAACAATTATTGCTTAATATAATTATTCCTTAAAAACCACAGTAGTGTGATACATCACCATTAACAGTGCCCACTACACATACTTCCCTTATTATGATAATTATGATGAGAGATCACAAGATAATGCCATCAATACAAAGTAACTCACCTGCTTAAAAGTGTATTTGAATAGCAGTGTAAGCAGTTCAAGGACTGGAAAGTGAGAGCTGTGTTCAAATCTCCTTAAATGTATGCTCACAAACATGCGAAGGAATTCTGTAAACTTGTTTAAATAACTGAAAGAGAAACCAATTGCCAGGATGATAAATTAATGACTTGATGCTACATTTGTCTGTTACATGCTCTTTATCTAAAATAAAGGTCTAACTATTTGCAGTTGTAATAACAAAGGCAACACCTTCTCCTGAGTCATTTTAAGATGCTGAGTGAGATTGAACCCATGGGATTGAACCCATGACCTCCTGCACAACAGACTGGTACTAATGCTCAATCAACTGAGATAACCATTTGATGGTCCAAACAAGGTATACAGATTTATTTACAAGGTAACTTCATAGCAGAGAGAAGCAGAAGGCTCTAAACTTTTCAACGAAAGGCGCTCTTCTCCCTCCCCACTCCTCCCCCCCCAACACACCTTGCCTCCATCTACTTAACTACTAGCAAGATAAGATAAAATTTATTCCTCAGTGACATATAATATAAAGGTATGTACATTTACCTTTCATCTAATTCAGCCAGATCACTATCAATCGATTGCACACCACCATCCTTAGTTATTCTCTGTAATAACTGAAACGTCTGCTGGAACAGTTTGAGTAAGAACTCCTCAAATTCTGCAGGAACACAATTCTTGGAAAGCAGTTCATTGATGCAAGTCATTGCAAGAACACCTAGAAAAAATGATAGTCAAACTAAAAATTAAAATTGTATTGTACATTCTATATACCTGTAGTAATTGAAATACTGAAAATAACACTCAAGCCAGACAGGATACTTTGATACGGCACTGTCTAATCATGGAATTGCATTGCCTCTCACAGCTGCGAGTCCAATGGGTTGCATCAGCGGCTTGAACTCCATGGATGCTATACATGTATGTGAGTAGAGTTTGTTTGATGTGTTGTTCTCTCTGTGCTGTAAATATTGAATGTAGTGGTAATGTGTGTGTGGAGCAAACCTCATGGAAGAGCCCCTCACCCAGAGTGATGGTTGTAAAACTATGCATTTAAAATATAGAGCAGATTTCACTTGAGTGTGAAAAGTTTGTGGCACAAGCATAGCCATGACATGGTCATGGTAAGGTAAGTAAAAATTCTAGAAAACATCATCATGGTCATGGCAAGGCACCCTTATGGCACTGATCATGTTGCAAGCTTTTCACAGTCATACAAAATCTGCTCTATACATGTAATTCTGTACACCTACCAAGCTGAGGATTCCCAACAACACTGCCACTGGAACCAGACAAAGCACAACAACCAAACTCGGCAAAGTAAAACACAGTTCCTAACAACTGAGGAGTAATGGTGCTTGAGAGAGGAATCCAGCTAAACAAATGACTCAGGCACTTCAGCGTAAGGCTACTGATCTCTTCTGACTCAGGATCTAGTGCAGGAAGTGGGTGTGCTACATTCTGTCGCAAATTTGGAGACTGGTCAAGGAGTCTTCCTACAAGAATTCCAGTTGACATGCATTCAGCTGGTTGTTCAGTTAAAGGTGAAGTAGAGAATAAAGTAAGTTGGTTACTACCTGTAACAGTTGGACTGTCACTGCGAGCAGTGGATATGCCATGAGTAGGTGATGGTGGGGGTGTGACTGTCGAGGCCACTCGTTTATGCTTCTCTAGAATTCTATCCAGGAGTTGTCCTAGGAGTGACAATACACCTGGTACTTGATTGAGTAAAAGTCTATGCAATTCATTCCGTCGTGCAATACTAAGGTCCTCTCGTGGTGAAGCCATTTCTTCTGAGGTTGTGTGAAGCATAATTATTCCAAGGGAAGTAGTTGAAGGTTGCTGGATAAGCTGTAGAAAATCAATATTTTTATTAAATATTTTTCTTATAATTTTTTAGTATTTACATGTAAAAAGCATGGATAAGCTATAAGTCACAAGATTTAAATGATGACTAAATGAATTTAGTCAAAGTTAAAACTTGAGGCATGGTTGTGGCTGAGATAATTCATGGCAGATCCTAGCTGTGGCTGCTATTGTGCTGCTTTTGTGCTGCTTGATTCTGCTGCTTATTGCCAGGTTTTTGCCTACTCTGTGCTGGATTCACTGAACCTTTTGCAGTCTACTGGTCAGCAGTTATCCAGAATCTGTGGGGCACCCCTTCTCTCTAAGGGCTGTCATTGCCCTTGTGCTTTGCTGCAGTTTTTTGCTTGAAGTGAGGTTTAAAGAGAAGCAGCTAGTAAGATTAAAAAGTGCATTTAAACTGAAGCTATAATTTCTCAGAAAAAAATTAAGTACCTCAATGATGTTGGTAAAGAAATTATAGTAGAAGTGTGGCCAATCTATTCTACCAATATCCACTATGACTTTGATGAGTTTATTCCTAACAAATCCTGGCAGTGCCTTGTGATGTGCAAGCAGGTATTGGTTGAGAAAATTGCGTATTTCTGTCTTGTCTGATGACTGGATACCCAGCCATTGCTTGTTGATCAGGTTCTGTGAATATAAAACAATGCATTATCTTTTACTACATTAAATGTAATATACATGTAGCATGGAAGAAAAAGCCAAAATGCCTGCCTGTGATTAGGAAGCAAACATGTACACATGTTTTAGGGGATAAGCTTTATCAGGTTTAATTTCCAAGGCTTTATGGCTGATTATGGCATACCTAACACGGATAAAGCCCAATGAATATGTTAATGAGGGCATTGTCTAGATAAATGCCCTTGAATATCTTAATGAGGACAATAGCTAGATAAATACCATATCCAAGGCAGGATTGCGAAGCCCGTCTCAACAAAAGACTACTTATTTAGCATTCTATTGGTGAGACCTTGGCTTATAGTTAACCCCACCCTCCCAGCTTGAAAGTTTGCAATCCCCAGATGCATAACATGATCTCTTGGCATCCCCTTCTCCATGTGGGATGAGTCAAAGCATTCACTATGACATAATTATCTCATGCTCCTATTACTGATGAAGACAATTCATTTATTAATGCACGAGTATTATCACACTGTTTCTCTTGTCAAGACTTGAGAATTGCCGTGCTGTGAAAACCTCTTTAGGTATACAATAAGACACCTAAATACCTCAAACATCATCAATAAGCCTATAAAGCCCTCAGACCTACGGCCCTCAGGCTTTGCATGGCTTATTGCCTCTGTTCTTGGTATTTATCTCTTACACAGTGAGCCGATATCTGATGTCCATATGTCAAAAGCACTACTGCTGGTAAGTGGTTGGAAGAATGCAGGTAGGGTAGTTGGCCAATGACCTACGGTACAACCAGTGTCTTTTTGGGGAGTATGTATAATAAATTGTTAATATAATTACCTCAAATACAGATACAGCATACATCAGTACATAGTGATTACTGCTATTACCCATGAAATATACACAGTGGTGCCATGCTCCAGACTGCTGACCAAAGTTATGGAGCACTTGTTCTGATGTAAAGAAACAAAACATAGGTTACCCAACTTGAATAAACTAGCCACCATACAGAATAGATTTTGTGCAACACTGAAATATCATGGCTCAGAGAAATTCCATGCTGTATATTAATTATATATATTAACTAACTTACCTATTTCTCTTTTTCGTTGGTTATTAGTTGTCCCACTGAAGAATTCATTCATTAAAGTCTCAAGGGCTTGAAGTGACGCACTGTCTGAAGCCTGATACAGAATCAAAGACCAGGGCTGGGTTAATAAATGCATGTACATGTATCTTACAGGATAGCATATAGACCCCTTGCATCAATTCCATAACAGTTCAGTTTGGAGAACAAAACAGGAGAATAAGACTTGAGCTAATTGTTTTGTCCTCCAAACTGAACTGCTTTTGGAATTGCTGCAATGGGTCTATAATCTTAAAAATTGATAAAACTCATTAAAGACATAACTTTTTTATCATGCGGATAATCCTTCCCTTCAGAGAGGAGGTACATATAGTAAAGGTCTGAAGATGGGCTGCTATCTAGAGGTAGCATTGGTCCATATGGTCTATGAGAGGAGGATTGATAAGGATTGAACAGTGGGGGTTAGGGTGGGGAATGGCTGACAAAACGGTAGGAAGAGTCTAAAAATGAGATTGGAGCATCTTTAGAGTGTATATGGAATAGACCATTTCTGAGTTCTTGAAAATAATGCACGAAGGTGAGGCTTTGTGAAATCACATGTTGTGGTGTACAACACCTGATTTGTTCTGTTGTCACTCTTTTCTCTCTGACTTGTTTGCGGTCTACTTGTAGAAACTTTTAAACAACAGAAAAAGTAATCTTACCCAGAATGGTAAACCCTTTTCAAAAATGTTTCTATTGAGACACACCAAAAGGTCTCTTATTTAGCATCACACCGTAGATGTATACACTCTCTTGTCACCCCACCCCTCAGCTGTTCACAGAATTTACCAACCACTAAGCAGTAAAACTTTGTTCTTGAACAAGTTTCAGTATACCTGGAATATTTCTCTTTTTTAAATAAAATTCACTACAATGAAGCCAAATGCTTCTCCGTAAACAAAAATCAAGGGTTTGAGTCCTTTGTACAGATAAGAAAATCCGACTTGTCCACTGGTCAAACACATTACTGTACTCTATAAAAGTTTACCTTACATTTGACTTATGACCTTTAATGTAGGAATGTTACACTAGCTCCAAGAAAAGGGAGTGAGCAATAAGCTGGATATATTTTGTGGTTGAGAAGCTACAAGCAAGCTAAGACTCTACCTCCCACATTACAGATTACTTACCATTATAGGAGCTTCTTTTATTTTTTTTCTTTGAAACTTTTCTCTGTGATTCTCGTCACGAACTCATTTCAACGACTAAAGCTTTATTTCCTTGTGATCTTACGCGACCAAGAAAACAGCAAATTTTATGAATTTGGAAAAAGGTTCGTCTAAAAAATTCACAGCTCTACCGTAGGTTGATCTACAGAGATGTGTTGAGTGCTAGAAATGTTTAAGAAGTATTGATAAAAAGGGTAGAATTTGAATAAATTCTTTCATGGTTGAAAAACCTTTCCCTTGTCGCCATCTTGACCCCGACTACATTGGAACGAGGCTATCCACAGGAAGACCGCGCTGCCTTATGTCCCACCCAAGGACAAACTCTAGTGGAGGGGAGGGGAGTAGATCGAAGGTGGATGTCGTATCTATAAATCACTGTCAACACCAAGATTTTAGGGAATTTTGACGAGATTTTCTTGTAAAGACCTCTTTAAGCCCACAATAAAGTGGTTCTCGTCCTTAAAATTATTTTCTAGTTTAGAAAACATGGTTTCTGATGAGTTTCTTCTAAGGTCCTTTTGAACCATGTTCAGCAGCTTTCCGTAAACATGGCTC
>JAAAQI020165116.1:6747-24359 GCA_011800005.2 Stichodactyla mertensii | reverse complement strand
TCACGTTCACGTGATACACTCTCGACCAATAGAAATTGAGGAAAATTGAACTTTGACACTTGGTATATAATAATATATATTGGGTGACCACAGCAGTGCACTTCACACCAATAATACTTACCTAAGGCTTCCATAAGGATATCAAGACTCTCTCTTTGTCCAGTATCTCTAATTACATCAAAAGCAGTGTCATCGTTATTGCCAAGGATAGAAGGAGAGGCACCATACTGTAATAATACAGTTGTAATGGCTACTGCTGTGGGAGGTGGTAGTTTAGCACGCAGGGCCAGGTGTAGTGGTGTATCTTGGATCATGTCTTGAGCATTTGGTTTGCTTCCAGCATCCAGCAATAAGATGGCACAAAATACCTTTCCTGTGAAAGTAAAATACAAAATTATTTAATAAATTCATTTTTTGGAGGGCAGGGTTAGCGTATATAAGCAACGTATAATTTTACAATAAATTACATTTAGTCATTGTTCCAAAATTAATTTGCTACTTTTGAGCATTGCTTTCACCACTCAAAGAAACTTTTTATCTTCTGATTCTGCTGTGTAATCTATATTATGATCTGTCTTAGTTTGTTGTGTTTTATAAATATTTGAGATATAAGTGCACTGATTAGCTGGCTATCATGTTTATATTCAGAGGACAGAGACACACTAAAACAGTGAAAAATATTTTACAAAATCAATACAAAACAATTCCTTACATTTCTGCACTGCAATATACAGCTATTTCAAAAAAGGTTGGTGAAAGTTTTGTTGCATGTTGCATGTTGCATGCTGCATGCTGCATGCTGCATGTTGCATACCAAGGCTGCGCACTGTCTCCTCTTGTAAAAACCTTCAATAAACCAAATAACCCTCCAGCGTAACTCTTTGATATATAAAGCTAGCACATTTTCTTCTGTATGTACTGATAACAATATCTGTTGTACATTCTGTATGTACTGATAACAATATTTTCTTATAATCCATAGTGCATGCAAGATGCAACAAAACCTTCACCAACCTTTTTTGAAATAGCTGTATACATTTTGGGAGATGCAGACTAATAGAAACACTTAGCTATGCCTTGTGTTCCTAAGCTCACTTTTCTCACGCTCTTTATCTCCCAATCACAGTTCAAGACAATATGCACACCTTTTATGTTACTTAAAATGCATGCAGTGTGTGCTATTACTCTGTGAAGTACATGTAATAGCAAATAGCAAGCACATTATTCAATTTAAATTAATATTATATAGATTGATGAAACACTGTTTATCTCATACCATTAATCAAACCTAAGGATTATATTTATTAAGCTGTGCCAGTTATTTTAAATTAAAGGACATATTACCTTGTTGACAGGCCTCATGAAGTGGTGTCCTTTTCTGATCATTTCTGACATTAGGGTTGGCATTGTGATGTAAGAGCCTATTCACAATAACTGAAAAGCCCCTGTAAGCAGCCTCATGTAATGCAGTGTGACCAGCAGCATTTCTACTGTGCACATCTGCACCAGCATCAAGAAGCAAATTGATGCATTCCAGATAACCAGAACGAGTTGCAATATGCAATGGTGAGTAGGGTGTACATCCCTTGACTAATAAAGTAAAAACATGAAGTTTAGATTTCAAGAACATTTCAATTAACCATATAGAGTTTTACAACATAGCCAAGATATAACATGCACTCTAATTGGCTGGGAATCTATGAAAAACAGGGCTTTTGATATAATGCAATTGTGTGATTTTGCATAACTGAGCTCAAATCGAATCAAATTGCACATTTCCTGAAAAATGGGCACGCGGAGATATGGAATTTATCTTCGCTGCGCTCACTCGTGAGATATCAAATTTGAACTCAAGAAGATAAATTCCATATCTCCAAGCCTCCATGTATTTTTCTTAATTTATTATATAAACTATAGTGTTTTCAAGGATTTCTACCACTGAATACTAAAATTTCGATTGGTTGATATTTTCACATGTGATAAATATCATATTTTTACATGTGCTGAGATACGACATTTCTCAGTGGTAGAAATCCTTGTAAAACACTGTAGTTTATATAATAAAAGGAAATCTGTAACACTGTGAAAAAAGAGAAATATACTTATCTTTACTGACTTTTCGAGCTTTCGCCCTTCGTCAGAGTAAAAGAGTAAAGTAAGGGCAGGAGATGGTATAAATGGAAACGGAAAAGTTAATTAACCAATCAGAAAGTGAGGAGAAAAGAACCAATGGAGTTAAGAGAAAGAGAACTGCTCATTCATACCATTAGGCTATTGAGTACCCAATGAATGAATAAGGCGCATTTCTTTGGACTTACGATCACAATTAGAGCCAGTTATTAAGCAAATACCAAAGATAATCATGTGACTAATGTTATGGTTACTGGAGTTGAATGGTGGGAAACTGACTTAGTGTTATCATTTGCACCAATATTGCGAATATGGTCACGAATGCGATCACCAAGGCATCTTCCAGTTTCCCCGATATAAAGATAAAAAAGGCAAAAAAAAGGTAAAAAATCGCATAATTTGCTGCATAATTAGACAATATATATTTAGTTTTGTTTCATGGATATAATATAAATAAATGTATGATAGATAAAAGCTACTTTTGCTAATATGTGAATATGTGCATAACCTCTATTGGTGGTTGATTGATGGTTGGATGTCTGCTGAAAGAAAGTTGTATGTCAGCCAACAGGTGGCCAGATAAGGGTTCTATATTCTACACTGTAAAATAAGAAATAATAAGGTGATGTAAATGAAATATTCATTCACTTACATTCACTGGGGTTATTCACAGGGGATCCTCTTTTTATCAATAGCTTCATAATCCCCTGATGACCATTTTTACAAGCTTCATGAAGAGCATGCCATTTATTGTTACTGGTTGTCAGAGGGGCTCCTGCATCCAGTAACTCTTCTACCATCACCTTATTCCCAGCCTGAGTAGCCCATAATAAGGGGGTACGACCATATTTATCAGGTATGTCCAGGGCTGGTTTGTACTTGAGTAGTAACTTGACTGCTTCTAATTGGTTGTTACCTGCTGCCAAATGCAATGCTGACTTTCTTCTTCTTTCTAAAATATTCAAAGTGTATCAGTTAAACTACAATGCAAAAACATGGTTGGTATGCACTGGCTATAGTTATAAATATGTGGTTCAGGAATTAAACTTATAAATGAGTTCAATTTTAGACCCCTAACCCTAAACCCTTTACACATAGCAGCCATATTATTGAAAAGCCTTTGTTTTTGCCCATCTGAATTTGTTTTGAAGTGCTTGAATACGAGGCTTACCAGCAAAAATGTACTTGTATTGTTTCAGTCAATATGACCACCAGTTTGAGAAAGAAGTGATCAACAAGGACAGTTATGTTGATTCTGTTCATTACAAGTCATGTAATATGGGGATTTTCTTAATATTATGGTTTTAATTTCTTCCTATGAAAAAAATCAAGACTTTCTTGTACTTGGCTTATGTACAACTAGTCGTCACATGTAAATTTAATCCTTCTCTCCTTAACTATCACCATAGTTAATAATGTCACTAACATCCCAATAATTTTTTTAATCATTCCCATTACTAGTTTCATTTAAGTTGAAATGCTCCCTTAACATACATGTATATATGCATAGCTTTTGGTAATAATATTTGGAAATATTATCTTGTTAACAAATTAGCAATTAATTCAGAGTCAAAAGTCCAGGCAGTTTCAAGGCAAGAATTAAAGATATCAATTGCTCAAGGAGAAGGGGGAATGGGTTGCACCATCAGGTAACAGTATGTCTGAATGTTAAGCAAACATTACGGCATACAGAAATGAATCCTACCTAGAATATTAATGTCAGCTCCCTCTTGGTAAAGAAATTCAACACAATCTAAATGGCCTTCTCTTGCAGCCATATGAAGACCAGTTTCTCCTGACCTTGCATCACAAACATTTGGATTGAGCTTTTTCTTAGTGTATATTAATTTTGCCTGCATAGAATAAAAGAATTGAAGAATATATAGAGTAAATAAAGAACAGTATGACATATCTGGTGCAAGACATGCTTATATCACAGTAATTAACTTATGCACCAGTTCAATGTAAACTCCAGCCCTCCTACATGTACCCCAACTTGTGCATGACCAGGGACTTGGGATTGACATCTGTGAAAATGGGAAAATACCCTCATTCCTGGGGCAGTGTCACTGATCCAATTCCCCCGCATATTCCCCTCTCTTGGCAGTTTAAATTGGCTCCAGTCAAGAGATGTGGGAAACCTCTGCTAGCAGAGCTTCAAGAGAAATACATCTCCAAGTTTGTGTGCAGGTTGAGTGGTTTTGGGATTTTCATTGACTGCTGGTGCATAGCTTTATATCTAATAAGGGACTGATTGTTTATTACGTCGCAGGGGGGGCGGTGGAAATAGAGGGGGGATACGTTTTTAAAAATCCGTGAAAATGGGGGGTACATTTTTAAATGGACAGAATTCGTTGGGGGGTACATTTTTAGTTTTTAGGTTTCAAATAATTACTATTGTGGACTTCCTGTTTGCTCCAACACCACAGGAATACCATAAAGCTTAGGGATCCTTCTTTCCCAGACCTCCACTCTGTTTTAGCAATGGCAGAAATCGGTTATGACAAATTGGCCGAGACCATTTTAAGAAGAAAAGCTTTGAATTCAGGTAAGATCATGATTTTTAAAAAACGTTTTAACAAACTATTATGTCTTTGACAATGATTTGACAATGACTCCCATGTTTTGAAACGAACACTTTGTTTTCTTTTCATATAGTGTCAGATGCTGTGATCGAGAAGTCGACCATCCAGTCGAGTAGTGACTCAAATAGTGTTGATGTACCTGTTGATGTAGACAAACCCGAGGATAGTGAACTAGGCCTTTGGAAAGATCCAGAATTGGGATATCTACCGCATGGAAAACAAACAGATATCATGTTTTTCAACATTCTGCTCCAGAAGTTTTATTTCTCTTCGAGAAGATATTTTTGTAATGAAAGTCAGTTTCGGAACGCCTTTATCCAAGAAAAAATGAAGCAGTTGGAAATTAAAAAAAGAAAGGGAAGATTGAAAGGGGGGGGGGTACATTTTTATTTGTAGCTTTGAAAGAGGGGGGTACGTTTTCTATTAAACGATTTTAGAGGGGGTCCAAATTTTATTTACCTTTTTTTGGAATGAAACCACCACCCCCCCTGCGACGTAATGAACGATCGGTCCCTAATCTGCAAGTTAGGTAAAAATGAAAGTCATATGTAGTAATAACCTCTACTGTAGTTATTATTATATATTTTTTACGCCAAAAATATCACGATTACTTACGAAATTAGGATCGAAGTTATGCAACATGTTAAAATACAAGTGCTTACCGTTTCTAGATCTCCTTCTTTCATGGCATCCAAGAACTGCTGCAGTCCAGTTTCGTTTGGACTGTTCAAAACACTAGATAAAGGACGTTGCTGACGACCCAAATAGTTGTCGAGGAAATTCTCATAATTCTGTTCTTGCTGCATGGTGGATGAAACTTGTTTTGAAGTTGAGTAGACTTGAAGAATATTAATAAGTTAAATTAATAATCAAGTCAGTGAATGTTGGTGACTCTTCTCTACAGTTCATTGAAAACAGCTAAAGTCATTGAAAAAAGACAAAAAATGACGGCTTGACACGAATCCTAACGCACTAAGAATACCAAAAATACGTCTCGTGGCAAAATCGAATGTAAACTTTCTAGAGTTATTAGAAAATTTATACGAAGAAAACAAAATTCTATATTTCGTCATACAAGTTTTTCTTCTCTAGTGGATAACTTCTGGATCATATGATAGAGGGCTCATGAGTGTCTTACTTGACCAAATATGGTAGTAAACGGAAAAGTTATTTTTGGAATCTATTTTCCACAGGTAGTCCAATTATAAGGGAAAGGGTGGAAAGAACTAAACGAATAAATAAATCGAATTCGACTGCCAATGATTCAGCGTCTGAGAGATTTCGTTTCATTTTTACTTTTTTTTTTTAAATATTGCAGGCAGACGGTTTCACCCAGCATTTCCCACATTTTAGCAATGATTGTGGTTAATCCCGACTACTGGCCGTTACGCCAGAGTGTGTGTGGTGGGAAGGGGGGATATGTGGGGTATTTTGTATTTTTCTGTTAAAATTCCCTACCCTGGGGAAAGAAAAAATTCGTCAAATTTCATCAAATTTTTCCCCGCCCTGGCAGTCACCCATTCCAAAAATAAAAGCAAAGATATATTGACATGCCGTACCCTGGAGGGCAAACGAAGGAGATAAAAATTTCCCCAGGGTGGGGACACTGAGTGATCAAATGCCCCACACATGCCTGACCTCCCCCCTGCGGGCTTAGCATCGATACATGCATAATCTCAACACCAATCCACCAATGTTCCTTAGATTTAAAATTAGTAGTACAATGTACAATGTAGCTCTAACAAAACTAGAATAAAAGTAAAGCCATATTAAGTTTCTAAAAAATCATTGTTTATTCAAATTCTATCCAAAAATAGCAGTTTATTTGACAAATAAATATTCTGATCCTTTTATAATACATTATTTCTATAATTCATTATATAGAATATGTTTTTCTTCTGTTAGAGTATCCAGGTGCTGTTTAGAAACCCTATACATTCATTATTTGTTATCATACATCTTTTATATATCTATATTGAAAATATCTATTCAAATAGTCATATTTTTTTAAAGACTGGTAGACCCCCCTCCCCTCCCCTCACAATTGAGGTCAACTGGTTTGAAGCGGAAACTATGACATTAGTATACGAAATTGCATAGAAAGACAAATCATTTATATAAAAATAACAAAAACAAGCCAAAAAACAGAAAGGAGTAGCAAAAAACAATGTTATTGAGGAAGGCTGAGGAATTTAAATTGGGAACTTTGACTCTCTCAAAAGTAATATGAACCCCTCTTTAACACTTTGATATACAGATTTAAACCTCCCTTTCCCTAAAAATTGAAAACTTGATTGATGAGGCGTCCCTTCTAAAATCCCACTCCACCCCACCCCCCAAAACAATGTTTGACCCTTGGAACTGTCCGTGTAGTCCTAACGTCCAGTAGAATTTGAAGCCCCCAATGACTGAATTTGTTAGAGCGTGACAATTTCCATTCAATATTTCCAGTCGTGGACCTCATTTATTCCTTTTTACTCTCCTCTTCAGCAATAACCTCCATGATTTTCCTAAGTACATTTTTACAATAGCCAAGTCTCTCAATGATCTTTATCGAGCACGTGTCTGGATTCAGGTCGCTTAGCAACTGAATGGTGCTCTCTCGCTGTTCGTTTATGTAGATTAGCAGAGCTTCATCTTCGCCAGGGGTCAGGACCACCTTTGTGTGGTCACTGAAAAAATTGACCTAAAAGAATAACAAAAGCCCACTTTTTTAATATTGGCTTCGCAAGCAGGTTTGGGTTTATTTGCACGCCATATTTATTACACGTTTTGTTGTAAGCGCGTCACGCACTGCAAGCGGGTTGAAGAAAGCCCTTCAAAAAACTGAGTTTTCTACTGTGCGTCGGTGAAGCTTGCTCCATTAATACTTTGTTGGAAAAAGATTTTTCGATTGCATTATGGGCTACACGACATATTTTTTCATTCCATAGAAAATTAAACCGTGTAATGAATATCCGTATATAGCTATTTCTAAAAACGTCGTCATTTCCATGCGACATAGAAGATAGGTGATATTGCAAGACACAGCTCTACCTAAATGCGACAGTATCTTTGCACGCAGAAAAAGTGTTTTTGCTGCTTTCTTTTTACCTGAAGTATCCCGTTGCTAAGATACATCACCATGGTGATATCAGTGCGGAACCAGATATCAATGAAAGGTACACCGTCTTGTTCGTTATTACTGATACAGCCTTTTTGGTCGCCTCCCTGAGAATGAAAAACCACAGACAACTTTCTGTCAGTAAACATTATTAGATTTTTTGTGATTATGAAACTAATTTGGCCGACCTGCTCTTAATTGCCGTCACAAACATTAAAATTAGTTAAAAATTCTCCCAGACCCTCTCTCGAGAGTCTGAGAGGTGTCTGGTTAACCGAGACTAGATAGAACAAAGAACCTCAAAGTAGCAATGGAAGAGACTAAATTCCCTTCCCTTCACGCTATGATATCATTCCAAAAATTTCCTGGCAAGAGCTAGAGAACAATAGCATCACAGAGACTCAACTCAAATGTCAATTGTATCCACGGGGATCGGACCAGCTGACTCACCAACGAGATGGGGTTGTCGTACGTATTCCTTATATGGTATTATTTGACAAGCGAATAGCGGCACCTAAAATGTATTCATGAATATATTTTGGTCTTGTGTATCCTAATAACAATTGTTACAAATGTGAAAAATTCATGTGACTTCCAACGAAATTGCTTCATGGCTTGGTGGTTAGGTTTAGGGGAAATGGAGGGATTGGTATTGAAGGATTCCGCGTTCGATTCTCAACAATTTCTCGACTGTTTCTCGAAATTTCTTAATTTAGAATAAAATTTCAACACTAAAAAAATTTCTAAGTCAAACGTCATTTGCAGTCCGTTATTAGCTTGTTAGGTGCTTCATATCGTTTGTTAGGTACCGCTAGTCGCTTGTACTATATATGGAATACGTGCGACGACAAACCTGGCTCGACTCAACCCGTAGGACTCGATGAAAAAACGTTCCTCCAATCAACAGTCCTTCAGTCAGATTTCTAGCACATGAATGACGTCAACAAAGGTTTGCACTAACCTTGAGTAAGTGTTTGTCCATGTAATTAGAGAAGTAAGTCAAAAGTGTGACTTTAGTCTCGATGCTATCAGGAATGTACGATGAAGAAAACCTGGATACCTTGTTATCTTCATCACAATAGCTAATACTCCTGGACGAAAAAGAGAAAGAGAAACTTGCATTTACGGTCGAAATTGATCGAGATCCAATTAGCTAGTGCGACTGTATGACTGCTTATCTTTTCAGAGTACTAGTACCACTCCATGCGCGGCGCGCCAAGCAACCGTGTTGCATGTTTCCTCAGAAGACTTTAGCTGAGCCGTGAGCTCAGAGAGAGATATGAGCCATCACGTTTTTAAATGAATATACTAATAATTTGCCAACTATTATGGTAAAATGTGTATGCATATACGTCAACAAGTTCGCTGTCTGTCACTTCAAGGAGTACATCTGCATAAAGTATATATCTGTCTTATTAGAATCACCTTTTGTCCACAGATAAAGAAATCTTGGTGGAGTCATTGAACCTGACTGAGACACTCCCATCAGACAGCTGAGCACCAAATCCATATTTATTGCTGTAGTCAACCCATTTAACAATAAAAACTTTACTAAAATCGTCCATGCTACCCGCTTTTGATCTTGATCTGTCCTTCTTTAATTTAAATCTCGAAAATAGAAGCTTCGAAGTTCCTTTGAGTTCTGTCAGCGGAGATCCTGATCTTGAATTATCACTGAATTCAGGGTTAAGAGTTTGAAGGCAATTAGATAACTGCACGAAGAGGCCTTCAGGTGAAAAGTACTTTTGAATCTCGTTATCTGAAAAGGGAAAAGGAAGTTCATTTACTCCTTTTTTATTTCAAAAGCAAGAAAAAAAATGAAAGAATGAATGAATGAATGAACAGCTACATCGATAAAAATGGAAAAAAGCTGAGGAAAAAAGATGTAAAAATGAAGATTGGAAATAAAGAACGGAAGGATGACATACATGGCTAATGACTGCGTGCAGGGACACATCCTGAATTTCTCACTGCAGAGGCAAACTCAAACCCCTCCCCCTCCTATCCAAACACACATGCAACCATTCACGTGCCAGGGGGATCACAGGCAACCTAAGGACACCCTGGATCAGTCTTGCACTGGGTTGGATAAATTGACATGTCGATGATTTATTGATGGGATGCATGCATGTATGGAGAAGACAACATGAATTGAAGAACAAGCTAAGTTATTAAGGATGAAAAAACAAAACAAAACAAAACAAAACAAAACAAAAAAACAAGGAAGCTAATTACTGAAAGGAAGGAAAGAGGAATAATACTGGCAAGTAAATGCCTCCTATTAACGGAGCGCGAGGATCATACCGTAAGTTATGGAAGGAGCGCGTAGCGCGCAGGCCATAAAAATTTGGAAATGAAAGCGGTTCCATAACTTGCAAGGCAAGCACAAAAACATTTGGCAGTCCGTACCGTAAGTTGTGGACCGAAAATTGGCTAATAATGAGAGCGCGTTAAAGTACCTTGGCACATACTAATGATAAAAGATAAAAGTTCTGTCTTACCTGAGTCAATTCCACGGTCACTGTCATCACTATCTCTGCTTTTCGTCCCATTTTTCAATTTCCCTGAATGCCCATTTTCCACTTTTTCTAAGGAATCCCCGTTAACGTACACTCCTCGTTCTTCGTTCGCCTCCTTCTCGTCCGTCTCGATTTTCATTTGTCGATCAAAAATCTTTGAGAGTCCATTCAACGTGTCTTTCTTCCAGTGAGTGGGTGTCCGTCTGTCGTACTCGGTAAACTTTGGCGACCCAGTCAGACACGTGAGGGGTAGGGTGCGTGGTAATATCCCACATTGAAAGAAATCGTCATAGAAGATATATTTAAGATCCGGTCGATCATTTGGATTGGGTTGGAGAAATCTTTGAATGAGTTTAGCTGCGTTACTTGATATTCGTGAGGGGATTGTGTACTCGTTAGTACGGATGCGTTGGTAGGTTTCACGCAAAGATTTGGTTTCGAATGGAGGATGGCCCACTAGGAGAGTGTACCTGAACCAAGAAAACAATACGTTATTTAGATATTCAAATACTGCGCATGTGTACACTGTTCGGACTCTGTTATAGGCCTCAAATTGTTCCTTTTAAGTTCTTCCATGCCCTGGTCTCAGACTTTTTCTTTCCTTTTTCTTTATCGTGAGGAAGGAGCGTTCCAGCTCACGCTTTGTTCACGATAAAGATAAAAGAAGGAATGGGCTCAGGGTAGTTCTTCCTTCATCTTCAGGAAAAATTACAAAAGTGAGGTCAGATCGAGGCGCAACATAACAACCCGCATACGTTTCAATCCAGAAAACCTCACTTTTTAGGACTCGTTAAAAGGAGAAAGAAAGAAAGAAAGGGGAAGGGAGGATTTTTTATGTGACACCATAAAAATTATGTGATCCCCCCCCTGCGGCACTATGGGACTTAAGTGATCCCCCCTCATTTTCGAACAAATCTGCTGACAAATTTGTATGACCTTCAAACTTGTGAATGGCCTCCAAATCTTTAGCCATCCCCCCCCCCCCCCAGGCCATAATAATGACCAGTCTCTAAAGAGAAGAATTGCGCGCACATGCAAAATTGCCATTTCTAAGGTGCGTACTGAGTCATATGAAGCATAGACAAACGTAAATGCTATCGCTGGTATAGTGGCATATTACTTACATAACACAGCCCAGTGCCCAAGTGTCCACTTGCCAATTGTGGCCCGTTTTTGACAGGACCTCAGGGGCGATATAGTTTGGAGTACCGCACATGGTTCTAAAATTATAATTAATGATACACATCTGGGAAATATACAGTCACAATAAAATGAATAACCGGCCTACGACAGGGAAAGACAGCATAGAGCTAGAGTGGATTCCTAGCCGTACTTTGGCTGTATCTCACGCGCAAAAAATGAGAACGTTCTTTCTCCACTGCCTTATGGCCCTAGCGCGTAGTGCGCAGGTCATAAAAAGATGGGGAAATGCGAGGTCCCACAACTTACGTACAGAACGAGCAAGCGGGTCAGTAGGTAGGTGCACCGTACCGTAAGTTATGGACCGCAAATTGGCCAAGCGTGTGAATTTACCTTGCCATTATAAATGAATTTAATGCCCCGAAGGCCAGACAATCCCTTATTCTATAGCAAAACAGGTTCTTTAATTTCTCCTTATACATACAGTACAGTACAATCCTCCATCGAGAATAGATGTTGTCATGCAGTCGAGTTAATTCTCGAGTTCAACGGCTCGGTCAAGTCCCCCCTTTCCTGCGTTTCTCTTTTGGCTTGAAACAGGAGTTCTGCTCTCATGTAGGTGGTGGTTCCTTATCCATTTTTCATTCAATTGCGCATGTTGTCTACTTCAACTCACCTTATCTGTTTCTGCTCAGGCTGTAGTCTAATAGCGAGTCCAAAATCTCCTAGTCTCAAATCCATGTCATTCTTGAGGAAGAAGTTGCCTACTTTGATATCGCGGTGGATAACGCGCTGTTCGTGTAAGTACGCACACGCCTGTACTGCCTGATGCATGAAGAAACGCACCTCTGGCTCCGTCAGTTTACCTCTGTTTTTGAGCATTTGTACCAGCGACTAAAAACGAATAACAAAAATGAGGGGAGCCGTCACAAAAGATTCTCAGTATATATTAGTAGAAATTATTCGATTCATTGGTAAAGTTGTGTTGATGAGGTGTCGCGGCGAGTTAAGATTTGAATATATTTTTATACATTAACGCATTTCTATTTCAGTGTTAACTCATTTGGAGGGTTATTATGCAAACTACTGCAGGGTGACCAGTAAAAGTGCCCTCCCCCAAGAAATAAGAATTTTTTTTTTACTATTATCCTCATCATCATAATTTCCACGCTTTCTATTTTAAAATTTCTCACGCGCTGATTGGCTATTTTTATCATAAATAAGACTACGGATAATCTGGGTGTGCAAGATTTTTTAATGGCTTCAAAAACTCATACTTGCGCTTGCGTTTACTCGATTCAGGGACGATAATAATGACCAAAGTATATGTTATGACTTAGGAGATCATCAAATACGTACCTTACGACTGCAAAGTTCCATCAGGATATAGAAATGAGATTGGTCTTGAAAGCTGCCATGAAATCCAACAATGTGACGATGATGTAATGTCTTGTGAAGCTCGATTTCTACTTGAATCTACAAAGAAGAAGAACAAGAAAAGAACGGACTTTTATGGCAATAATAATATATATTTAGCAGAAACCCACTAGCATACTATCACGAATCCTGCAATCTGATTGGCTAACATACTCACTATTGAGTGATAGTGAGGGAGTAGCAAAAGCTGGCGTTTTGTGATAAAAAACATTCAATGAATATTGGTATTAATTCCAAGGTAGTACGCTATAGTGGATTTCTAGTAAAGCAACTAGACTGCTCGTTCTCATTTTCTATGAGTCAAATAGTCTAGCTACTAAAGGCCTCGTTACACAGCACAACTTTTTCAGCAACTTGTCTCGCAATGCTTGAGAATGTAGCGTTGCAGGTTGCCAAGGTGAGGTGTTACAATACAACGCGATCTCAGCAAGTTGCAACGATTTTTCATCAAGCTTGTATGCTGGGGAGAGCTCATAGCTCAATAGCACCATAGTGGATGATTACAATCTCGTTCCCAGAGCCGTTATTTCTTACTGCGCATACACGTCGAAATATCTTGGCTCTGGAAAACTCCAATATTTCCTATGTGATTGGCTGTTACAGTGAACTCCCTCAATGCGGTCACCCCTGTAAGGCGGACACCTGTCTAAGGCGGACACCTTTCCCTGGTTCTGGCCGAATTGCCATACAGTATATTCTCTGTAATGAAACTCCTTCTAAGACGGACACCTAAGGCGGACACTAAGAGCTAGTCCCGAAGGTGTCCGTCTTAGAGGGAGTTCACTGTGGAAAGAAATCCGATGTAAAATTAAATTCATTAAAAAGCCAACAAAACTCTTAACCGCCACGATAGACCGTGAGAAAGATCGCATTTGATTGGCTGACTGCCTATCAAATATTCCAGTGTCTCAGTTCAAACAAATTCAGCCAATCAGATGTAATGTTCTCACGGTCTATGGTAATGGAAACATTCGGAGTGAGACGTTAAAGCTATTGTTGTTTTCTAAGCCCTACTGCGCATGCATACTTCCGGTTTGGGGTTTTACAAAGCCAAGATATTTCATCGAGCATGTGCAGTAAGAAATAACGGCTCTGGGAACGAGATTGGGATGATTACGAAGATATGCGCATGCATTCTTGAATGATAAGGCGTAAAAATTACAAGAAAAGTTGCTGGAGGGATGATGTACAACGGCGTTGCAAGTTGCTGCAATCCGTTGCGAAATGTAGGACTGCTGCGCGCAACAAAAATCATTGCGAGACCTGTTACACTGTGGAATTCTCCAACAACTTGTCTCGCAACGGCATTGCGAGACAAGTTGCTGAGAAAATTGCACAGTGCCACTGGGCCTTAAAGCTATAAGCAACCTCCGGACTTGCACTCAAAACTCGATGGAAGCAGGCTAAACATATTTTGACCAACCGTTTTGTAGCATAGCCGAAGAAGGAAAATATTATTTATATTTGTAAACAAGCTTTGGAATTCTATGAATCTTAAATGGGACTAGTCCTTTAAACATCCATGGTAATTCTATCGAGAATCATTAAAACCACGCAAGCGCACTTGTTGTCACGTCAGTGATCATAGCCACTGTGATTGGTTACTTTGCGTGCACGAGAGGGCACCATTTTACGATGGACTGCACGCTGACATGGTCAAGAAGCGCGCGCGCCCGTGTCATTTGAGAACAATGTCGTTAATATTTTTTCAAATATAATTTCTATTTTCGGCTCTGGGTATGTTATAAAAGCAATGGTTCACGCTTATATCATGCATCCACCGTGAAAAGGATGCACTTTGGAGGCTGCTTAAGCACTAAAGAAGCTAGAGTCAAGAGCTAGATCCATGGCAAGTATGCAGCGTCGTCTCGGTAAAGTGGATTAGCTTTCAGAATTAGACTTTTACGAACTGGGTCATCTTTTATCAATCTATATCATTAGATATAGCTATTTTTAAAAAGGTTGACGGGGCGAACGGCGAACGACGAATGGCGATCGGTGATTGGCGATTGCACGACCGAAAGGAACCGCGGAACAATAAAAATTTCTTCATATTCATTTCTTAAATACCTAAAAATGCCTTTGCTATTCAGCGAAGATCTTTAGCAGGCATTCTGGGTTTTAGAAATAAATATGAAGAAATTCTTATTACTTCACAGTTCCTTTTGGTCGTGCAATCGCAAATCACCGATCGCCTTGTCATCCTTTTTTGAAACAGTTATATACAAAACGAATGGCTGGATTTACTTGACGAAGGTTCTTCCCACCTTATTCACTTTGCTAGGAGATCTGGTAAGCCTTTCCTTTGGAACAACTTTCAGGGCAAACTCTTTGTTATTTGACATGTCAGTTACTTCGAACACTCGAGCAAACCCACCCTGAAATAAACAAATTAACTTTGAAATGAAGTGAACGAAATAGAATGATAGAAAATAAATAGAAAATAGATAGAAAATACAATAAATTAATAAATTGTGAAAGAAAGAAAAATTAAAAGCTAGGTAACTAGTATTTGGCTATTTTTGATTTGGGAAAATGGGATTAGCTGCTGGGAATGGGAGAAAAACAACAAAATGATTATGTGCAAATGAATTTGGGATTTAGATGCTGGCAAGTGGGATTTGTAAAATAATTATTAGGATGGGAAATGGGATTGGTATCCACCTTCAGGACCCTCAAGGTTTAATCAGGATAGAATTGTGAACATCTATAAATACGTTTTGCAACATATCGTAGCAGAAAAAGGACTACGTTTTTACTAAAATTAGCTGTTTTATAACTCATTTACTTATCTGTGGAAGCAACTCCTGCATTATGGAAGTTAATCTCTTTAACCACTGACTTCCGTTCCAACTGTGACTTGGGAAACATTTTTAATATTCGCAACGTTGCTTTTTAGTTTGTCAAATTTAGCTCTTTCACATCTTCTGCTGCAAACCTGCCTTTACTAAATTAAACCGTAAAAGGCATTCTATATTTTGATTGTTTTTTTTTTTTTAAAAAGTGCAATCGAGACGCCCGCTTATCAGAAGAGTATAGGACAGGCATGCTTCTGTGCACTAAATCCCGGTTGAACGGAAAACCACAGTCAACTAGATCAGTCGTGCACAAACTGCACAATAGACATACTGCAACTTCTGTAACTCAATCAAAAATATAACATTTTCCAATTCTTTCATTTGCAAGGCGGCTAATAAATCTTATAGTCATGCATGCTTTTCAGTTTCTTTTCTTTTTTTTTTTTTTTCAACAGGTTTGTATTTATATGTACGATTAGAATGAAATACAAACTGTAGCAAAGAATCGAATTACAAAACGCCTAGAATTTCGATTAATAGCGAGACTTGTAAAGAAATTTTGCAAGGTTGTATTTATTAAACCGGAATTTAGTAATATTTGCATGGGGTACGTAACAAAATTAAACGATGCGTTCCCTAAGTAAACAAATTTACTTCTTCGTAAAATGAAATTTGTTTGTACAGTTCAGATCTATATTTAGTAAGGCTGAAATACTCGATGCGAGATGGTGAAAAAAGACAAATTGTGTGGAATATATATGGGTTTTTAATTTGAAAACTTGCAGCTCCAAAAAGATATAAGATATAAAATATTCAAAATTTAACATTCGTACCTTTCCAAGCAGTCTTCCTCTAAAATATCGCTTGCCATTCCCGTCTTCAATGACTTTAGGAACCTCAGGGAAGTTTTCATCTTTAGAATTTCTTCTTC
Source organism: Stichodactyla mertensii (assembly GCA_011800005.2). Taxonomy (NCBI): domain Eukaryota; kingdom Metazoa; phylum Cnidaria; class Anthozoa; order Actiniaria; family Stichodactylidae; genus Stichodactyla; species Stichodactyla mertensii. The sequence continues at coordinate 7,716 of JAAAQI020165116.1, read as the reverse complement.
CTCTTGCAGTAGATTCTCCAGGAGTTCTGTTACTCGAATTGAAGCTTTGTGGAGATGAATTAGACGATACTGAAGCCATTTTACATGGGTTTTTCATCGAGTTCTCAGTGATCTTTCTGCCATAGCGATTTAGCATTCATTGTGATACATTTCAAATACCATCAACCTCGCAACGGACGGGTGGTTACCCGTAAATCACGGTTTTTGATTGGTCAAGAAGCGCGCACGGAGAACCGTCATTTATTTATGCGTTAACAGCGCGCGCGACTTCACGGAAGTTCCTTCGTTCCAAACAATTTTTCATCTCTATTTTTCTGAGAATAGGTACGTATTTCAAGTAAGAAAATTAAAGAAAATAACGACACGGTAAACTAGCATTTCAATATAGGATTTCATTTGGTATTCCATATTGAAGTCAGACGTAATGGATAATTTTGGTCATGACAAACGCGGTTCTATTTTTGGCACAAATGTGTTAGCATCAAAAGCAAAAACAGAGCTACGCCCATAGCGTAGTTTATCCAATACAGTAGCTCAAAATTAATTCAGATCCATATATGTCACGCATTTTTATCTATTGGATGACCAAAAATCTAGATCTAGATCTTTATTTCCCAAACCCAAAAAAAGAAATGTTTTTTTATCCGATAAGGGTTGGTTGGTCGGGTTTGTACGGTGTGCAGATTTACTTCATTCATTTGGTGATGTATTCAAGTATGCAGTCATTGAGGTGCTTGAGATTAACTGGTCATGGTGTCAGCAGTTGATCATAGCTAAAGTCGGATAGATTCTTTATCTTGTCAGAACCTTTTAAAGATTATTATGTTTTACGTTTTATCCATGCCATGTACTGGTCAGTAACACCCTACTTAGGTTTGTCTGGATATTACGGGTGGTTCAGGGCCAGAAATTATACGCTCGAGTTACCCACATTTGGGGTAATCGCAGGGGTCAACCCAATCGAAGTGC
>JAAAQI020165005.1:0-24366 GCA_011800005.2 Stichodactyla mertensii | reverse complement strand
TTTTTTAATCAGCTTTCTTTTTGCCTTTGTTGTTTTATTATTATTTTATATTTGTCATGTTCACGGCTAGCTTCCTGTTCTTAGGCCCATTGCTCTAATATTCTCCTGGTTTGCAAATTGAATAAATTGTCTGGCCAAATTATTATTTTTTATATATTACATACAGTCAATTGAGAAAAGTTGGGGAATTTTCCCTCATATTTCGAACCTGCTGTGAGGTGATTCTAGGAACTAGCCTGATTCACAGCTTTGTTTTGCGACCGGTAACATGATACGATTGCAAAAACCGGGGATTTTCCCTGAACTGTACTGAGTTCTTGGAAATAGGGACCAGGACGCATGCGCATTGATCAGTTTGAGAAATTCTAAGAAGTCATATCAGGTATGCACACTTGATATCTCTTGGAGTAAAAACAAACTTTAAAACTGCTCGAAGAGAATAACATCGAAATCAATCCTTAGAGATAGATAAAACCCTCCAAAAGAAAAGGAAATTCCGGCAAAGAAATAAACGATGAGTAGACAGGACTATAGGAGTGGTGGTGGGACTGGAGGCAGAAGGGAACAACCTCCTCGTTATACAGAAGTGGACACAGATTCTGCTGAAGAAGGACAAGAACCGAATTACGTAAGTCAACAAACCAGGGAACAACTTGTCTTTGATAAAGACAGCGGAAAACTTGTTGTGAAGGACGAGAAACCAAGAGTGTTGGCTTCCAAGACTGTTCTGACGGGCATTGCATCCAGTGGCTTTTTCAGTGACTACAGGACTGTATGAAAAAACATTTTTAAATCCATACAGGACTATATAATAATCCTTTGTAAGCGTAAAAAGACTCAAACACAAAGATTCTTCAAACGATTCACTTCTTAATTAGCTTGATCACAATTGGTATTATATCGTCCGAACTGCTCATATAAACATATACTGGATATTGACTGAAAACGTTTTCAGTTGCCTTTATTTTATTAACCTGTTAGCACCTTCAAGTTGTAATGCCGGTCAGAAATAATATACATGCAATAAATGGTTTTATTATTGTATATGATGTCCATTGTCATTCTGGTTGATGCAGATATAATAAATCTTTCTAAAACTGAAGCATGCATTTCTACAGGTATCTTGTCACGGCACGCAAGATCAAGGCATTTCCTGTTTGTATTTCCAAGAAAATCTAGATCTGCTTATTAAGCACTTTTTTGGTATTGTTTTCATTTGAGTGCGATTCGCTCCAAGGGTCAGTTTCTGAGAATTTATGTCAGGGCCCGGAAGTATTGTAGGGAATTAGAACACAAATATATGTATCTTTAGGTCTTACTTTTAACAGCAGCATCAATGTCTCGAAAGCAAAAAGGATATAAAAAAAGATCGGAACGTACGAAGGTGTGTACAGACAATTATGAATCACTGAAAGACACAAAGGAATTCAAGGTCTTCATATACAAGTCCGAGTACCGACAGATACAAGCTTGGGTTGGTAAATACCAGAACCTTGAAACTGGAGGTGATTTGTTTGGTTTATGGGCAGACGATCACACTGCAGTAGTGCAACTCGTACTTGGACCAGGAGAAAGGTGTAAACGAACGACAGCTTCTTTCTACCAAGATGTAGAGTACCTTGATCGTGTTGGTAACCTGTTAACCCACAAGGAAGGTTTGTGTCACATTGGTGAATGGCACTCTCATCACAGACTCGGTTTATCAAGGCCAAGTGGAGGAGATGAGAATACAGTATGGAACAACATGAATAATTATGGCATCTATCGATTTTGCCTCTTTATTGCCACTATCAGTTCAAGCTGGTCACACAAAGGCTCCGTCTCGCGAGATGATGTCGCTGTAAATGGTTTTCTTTTTCAAATCCCTCATACGAAGAATCAACACTATCCAATACCGTGGGAGGGAAAATTCGAAATTATCCATGAACAAAGCCCATTTCGTTCAAAATACATCGAGGAAATCTGTAAAGGCGCTGAGAGTTTGAATAGAGAAGAGGATTTGCAAGCGTATGAGAAGGACAGGAACACGGGGAAAGCGGATGCTGATTACCAAACATATGTACCAGTTGAAAAGAAGTCAAAAAAAGTGGGAGAAGATGCAGGTTATCAAGCCTTGGAGCTAACTGATGTCGTGGGAAGCGATGAACCAGAAGCTGATGCCAAACAAAAATCTGAAATTAATTGGTTTTGGAAATTTATTCATTGCATCTTCTGTTACTTGTGTTGGTTCACTAAGAATAATTTGTAATTCTAACTTACAGCGCTAAATATTTCAAGATTGAAAACTGCTATACTGGCAAGTGATTTGTTAGACCCGTTGTTGGATAGGAAACTTGTTGGAATTATAACACTGTTACTTTAGCCTCGGTTTAATAAATTATAGGTTGGAATCCAGAAAATAAGCATAATAACATCTTTTACTTACGTTGAATAAATCCTAATTCAAGATGAATAAGTTCAATTGTGTTTTGTCACTTTATGTTTTTAAAATTATACAGACCCCCTCCCCCTCCCCCCCAAAAAAAGGTATAATAGTGCATAGTGCCATTTATAAAATAATTGGCCTGCATATAGAGAATCAATCAGATGGCGTTTTGCTCGGTCTTCATTCTGCTTATATTGCATTTTCTCTTATTCACTGGTGATATGATGCGCATGCGTGGAGTTCCACGAAATACTCATCAATAAAACCAGGATTAAAAGACCGAACAGCTGCACTAAGCTAGGAAACCCATTCATAAATATGGCATGGACAATGGCACAACGGAGACGACTTCAGGTGGAAAAAGATATTTTAGAAAGAGAGTTCCCAGGAAAAGTAACTTGGATTGATCAACAATCTTCAGGAAGAGCCCGAGTTGAAGTAGCCATGAATACAAATAACGGAAAATCCTACAAGCTACAAATCTATATTCCTAAAGATTATCCAAACTCGTGCCCTGATATGGTTGTAAGCTATCCTAACCACCCACTCACAAGACGTGATGGTACAACTGTCCTTAATTACTCTGACCACAGCTATGGTACAAAGGATAACCGTACGAAGATTTGTCATTTTAGAACAAATCTCTGGACGAATGAGTACACCTTGTATCAAGTGTTCATGAAGGGTAGAATATGGCTGGAGGGTTATGAACTGCATTTAGCAACAGGCAAATCAATGGAAAGATTCTTGAGAGAAATGCCTAGTAACATTAATTAAAGTATTGTCTGACAAATCCTTCACCATTGGTCAAACAAAGAAATAGACAGTTGTTAGAACCCTTTTAGAACCCTTCGCGCGCGGAAGTGAGTTACGCACATTATAGTCATTTCTGAAAGTGAAACCAAGATCGTTCCTAGATCGTGCTTATACTATTGCTTTTGTTGTTATAGTGCTAGTTATCTATCTATCTCTCCATGCAGCAGAACACTAGACTGTTTACTGAGATATAATAAGGTAAACTGCAAATAAAGATATTATTGGGAAGCAAGCCCTGGCGTATTGCGTAGGTTCTCGCCTCTCACCGCTATGGTCCCGGACTTGATCCCCGTACTCGGCATCATAAATGAGTTGAGTTTGTTGATTCTCTCCCTTGCTTCGAGGGTTTTTCTCCGGGTCCTCCGGTTTTCCTCCCTCCGTAAAAATCAACCTAATTCGATCTGAGCTGTGCTCCGTGGTCAGGCATGAGTCGTATGGCAGCAGCCTGTGGCGCCCTTGTACGCTTTCGCCACGTTGAGCTGCGTCTTTGGCAATTCAGCTATTGAACTTCAAGAAAGGATGATTAGCCACTCCAAATTTACTTAATTATTTTATTTATGCAATACTCTCTACATTGAGTACATATATACTGGCGATGAATTTGGGGGGGGAGGGGCGTCACTACATATACTAACCATAAAGAAAGTTCGGGGGCCAATCTCTGAAGTCTAGAGGTGATCCTTTATCTGGTTCATGAACTGGTTTATATCGAAACTGAAGATGTTTCCAAAACCACCACTAGGTTTTGAAAGAGTTGGTCTCAGACATCATAGTCTGGATGGACACCTAGAAATATTTCAGGAATGATTCTACTGTTTTAAGCCAATCAGAAATTGCTCTTTAACCACAAAGATAACGACTACGTTTCTGATTGGTCGAGAAACATTCCTGAAATATTTGTAGTGCCCACGGTTTTTCGATTCGCACTGTAATTTCCCGAGCTGCACATGCGTAGAAATCATTTCTCATTCCACGAAATCAGTATACTTCCGGTATATGAAATACCTTCATTAGAGAGTCGTATGACTTCAGTTGGTTATCCTGACTATGCCGTGGACAGAAGATCAAAGACACAGACTTCTACTGGAAAAAGATATTTTAGAGCGGAACTTCCCTGGAAAAGTGAGATGGATAGATCCACAGTCTCCCGGCAAAGCACGAGTTGAAGTAACCATGAATACGAATAATGATAAATGCTACAAATTACAAATTCATATTCCCACTGATTATCCCAATTCATGCCCTGGTTTGGTTGTGAGCTATCCTAACCAACCACTGACTAGACGTGATGGTAAAACTGTCCTTGATAATGCTGACCACAGTTATGGTGTGAGAGACAACCAAACTACCATTTGCCATTTTAGGTCGCGTCTCTGGACGAATGAGTACACGATGTATCAAGTGTTCATGAAGGGTAGAATATGGCTGGAGGCTTATGAACTGCATTTAACAACAGGAAAACCAATGAAAAACTTTCTGCAAGAAATGCCGCTCCAGTGATGATAAATATCTATCTGCCGTAATCAATAGCCACAACTCGTAGTTTGACTCAACAGTCTTGATTCCAGCCAGAGCACGTGTTATATTACTACTGACTAACGTGTAATAATCTCTTCATATCTGAAGGATTGAAGATATTGAACTAAACTACTCACCAATATGCACATTTGTAACTCCGTCAGATGATTCAAGTACGAGGTTAATGTATGCCTATATTATGTATTTGTTGTATGTTGACTTGCATGATATCTAAACTTAGCTATCGACTTTGACGTTTCTTCACCCACGCACGATGCCTAGTATTTAACTAATTTACGAACCATTTCTAACTTGTGGTAGGGACGCACGAACAAGTGTGAGATTGATCCTGTTCAGCAGACCTAATTATATCTTGTACAATGACTGTAATAAATCAGTTCTTTATGAACATATTCAAGATTCTGGAGGTCCCCATGATTATATTCTAGAATGCTTGAGCACGCGCAATTTCTTAATAATCAAATGCAGTTCTATCCCTCTCTATTTGCAGATCTCTTCTCTATATTTTCCCGTCTGTCTGTCTGTCTGTCTGTCTGTCTGTCTGTCTGTCTGTCTGTCTGTCTGTCGTAAGATCTATAGGCCCCCCAAAGAAATATTATTTCTTTATGAATCTTTGAAGGTATTTTATTGCCGTTTTTCCTCCGTATATACACATTACATTCAGCAGAATTATTATTTGTTAATTGATGGCGTCAACATTGTATAGTAGACAGCGGTATAGCAATGCAGAGCATGTGCCTATTATAATGATATGTTCGATCATAGATTTCTATTATAGTTATATATATACATCCATTATTTTCATCACCAGGACACTTGCCATGCTTGGCATGCAAGGCAACGTATGTTGATTGTCCTAAAGGCTAATGCAAGCTAAACTTTATTGAATGCCCGTAAATATCATCTTTGTTCCCTCCCCGCTTCACGTCCACCCCATCCATCCCAGTGTAAAGATACTGACTAACCCCAGAAATACCTCAGATATACCCCAGATATACCCCAGATATACCCCAGATATACCTCAGATATACCCCAGATATACCTCAGATATACCCCAGATATACCCCAGATATACCCCAGATATACCCCAGATATACCCCAGATATACCCCAGATATACCCTAGATATACCCCAGATATACCCCAGATATACCCTAGATATACCCCAGATATACCCCAGATATGCTCTAAATATACCCCAGATATACCCCAGATATACCCCATAAATACCCCAGATATACCCCAGAAATACCTTAGATATACTCTAGATATACCCCAGGACTAAATAGTTTGAACATAAAGCATAAGTTCTGTTAATTAAGATAATGATATATCCCTAAATAAACGCATCACTACAGACTAAACATAACCAAAATAATCTGATTGGACCAGCCATGGCGTGCAGTATGCACTATTACAGAAACTAAACATGTCATATAACAAACCTACTGTATATTCCTTATATCTAATAAGGTACGTGAAGGTTGTGACTAACTTACTGTAAGTCTAGGAGAATTCAATTCAAAACAAGCTAAAGCATCACTCAGTATAGAATCCATTCATAAGAGGGTTCTAGAACATTCCAATGACTTACATTTCAAGTCATATTACGGTAGATAATTTAGATCCCATCCATGTACTGGGATCTGATGTGGAATGGATATCTGCTTGACTACCATCAAAAGAATTACGTCTGCATAACCTACATTTGACGTGATGTCGCATTATTATTTCCATGATGTCTTGGCGCTTGATAATGTTTAGGATGTTGTTAAAGTCTTCCAGTTTCAACCGAGGACGAGATGTTTTAAGCTTGTCAAGGACGATATTAGCAGGATTTTCCTCTTGTTCGATGCTTGATATATCTTTATCAATGCGAATGTACGTACACAGCTCTCTCCAGTTCGAGACGCCTTTTTTGTTTAACTCTTTGCAGATCTCTGCTCGTAAACATCTTCGTTCTATGATATTGTACAAGTCATCTGTTGGTTGAGGAACACAATCTGAAATGAAAAGAATACTCAGTTAGTGACAATTAGGTATCATTGATAACATACATCTATATATAATATATACACCCCAAAATGAAGACGATAATGATGCATGACGAAGAAGATGATGATGATGCATGGCGATGATGATGATGATGATGATACATGATGATGATGCATCATGATGATGATGCATCATGATGATGCATCATGATGATGCATAATGATGATACATGATGATGATGCATAATGATGATGATACATGATGATGATAATAATGATGATAAATGATGATGGCCGTTGATGGAGGGATTCAGAAAACCATATCTGTTGTCTCATACCTGTACAATGACAAAGCCGTTTTTCACGAACATACGGTCGGTACGAACAGGTGCATGTGCACTGGAAGATATCTGCTCGACACAAAATAAATAGTTTTTGTTAATAATCGCATTTTAGTTTACTATTCACGTGGAAGTGCTAACAACACAAGTACATACCATGACTAATTTCCATGCTGTTAGTATCAGGAGGGCGTCTTCTTGTTTTCTAAGGGGAAAAAAATAAATTATGAGATGTTATTACTTTCTTGAAGGATATCAAGAACTTCTTACCTTTTTGTCAGGCTGCCTATTTCTTCGTTTTCCATTCGATCTTACTTTGTCTCTTGTTCCCTTTGAAAATTCTAAAACAAAAAATCCAGGTTTAACCTTTATTGTTTTTCATGTTTCTTCATTGTTGAAATTACATACCATCTCTAGGCAATTCGTCACTCCTCATTCCACGATGCTGTCCTGTTGCTATAACAACAGTATTTTCTCCACTGGCAGTAGCAGGGATAGAAGTAGTTGGTTCTTCATTATCACTATGTTCCTGGCTAGGTTTACTGCTCATATTCACCCTCATCGGGCCCTTTTCTTCTTCTTCTTCTTCGGCTTGTCGTGATGTTGATTCTTCTAATTGCAGCAAACTTTCCGAGTTATTTCCCTGTGTTGATAGACAATCATCCACAAAACCTTCACTCTGCACAATTTCGATGTATTCCCCATTATATTCAGGGTTGAAAGTCAACTCTGTTCTTGTCAGTGGCAATCTCATTGACTTCATTTGGAAGCGTTGTTGGTGTAGATCATCACGATAGACCCAAGGATCACCAGAACTATAATCAGACTCTTCACGATCACTTAAAGAACCAGTAGTGCCTTGTAAATCCAAGCAATGCAATAGATGTTAAAACAGATATTGAATGAAGGTCAAAGTGAAAGGATATTTAGATCTAATAAAAGTGCAACTATGAATACACAGTCGACTTACCATTCATTAGAGCAAGGTGCTGTTGGGTGCACGTGTAATCAGACTGACTTTCCGCCTCTTCTTCTGGTGGAATCCTTTGAGCATAATCTATTAAGAAAATAATAAAGTCAATAACTGCTGAAAATAAATTGGCTCTTTGGACACTTTGTCAGCCCACGGCATGTCACAGTCTTGATGAGCAATGCATTATGGGAATCGTAGACAACATATCCCATGATGCATCACATTGAAGTCTGGGGGTCTTACTAGTTTTAGTTGATGTTTATCAATAGACAGCGAAAGACAAATGACTCACTTATGAGGGCTCTTTGAGTTTGTGACTCAAATCGTTCAACCACTGTAATTGTAGAGGTGTCATCGTCATTTCTTGATGTACCTCCCTCTACTTCTCTCTCAGGGGGTCTAAGGAGAACTTTGATCTTCTTCAAGATATTAAAATGCTTCAACACATTAAACACAATAGTAGCAACAAGAACTATGCCAATGACAATTGCAACCAACCAACCAGTGACAAAACCTAGAAAGACAAATACATTTGAATATTCATGTGAGATTATAAAGCAAGCAGTCCAGTCTATTAACAGATAAGTTATATTTTTTCAAATACGTATGTTATTTGTCGCTGGGCTGGGAGGTAAAGAACAACTAATCAAAGACGGTAATTAAATAACGTGTTGATTTTTTTTTCCTATTAGAAAAACTTACTTTGTTCCTTTTCTTCTTGTATTCTTTTACTTTTTCCGAGTTCTGTAGTTAGATTGTTAGTAGATCGTTTAGTAGTGTGCGTTGTGATGTCGCTTTTACTTTCGGTTGTGGGGTGGGGAGATGATTTTATGGAAGGATTTATGGTGGACAATAAAGCTTTTCTACATATTCCATTTTCGTCCTTACAACCCTGTAGAGGACGACAAGAGCATGAACCCATCTTAGCACTCTCACATTCTTGTTCCGAATATTGGTTCCCGTATATCGAGGGCTCTCCACAGCATATAGAACATCTTACACAGCTACCATCAGACGCCGTATATAATCTAAAAACACGTCAATTGATCTATTAGACATATGCTCAGTCATATAACCTTGATTTACAGCAGGAGTTGATCCGGGATTTCTTCTAGGGGAGGGTACACCCCTGGAAGTGAAAGGGGTACAATAACAGTACAGAAGGGGACTTTCCTGTTATTAGTGGGGTACATCTTCCCTCTTAATCCACATGGGGGTTGAGCTGGGGGACGAAGACTTATTGATGAGGTATTAAATCAAAATTATTAGTTTCCGAAAGATCAAGCTTTGCTTTTTAACTACATAAAGTAAAAGTACGCAATCTTCCAGGCTTCTTTGATGAGAAACCCGGAACTGGTACGAGTGATTCGGTTCTTGAATTAAAGTAAATTAATCCGTTATATTTATAACCCATTCATCGAGTTATCAGTAAAGAAACGTACTTCAGACCGAAGGCTTGTTATCTTAAACTCTTTATGATCAGAACGGAGTTATTAAAGAGAAAGGAAAAAAAAAAAGAAAAATGTATGAGACATACTTGCATTGGTGGTCACTCAGCCTGGTATTAACCCCACCCTACCGGGCTTGGCTCACTATCTTGCATTGCAGGACCAAGTTTTTTCAACTAGACCACGGATTCAGTGAACTAGCATAATAATGGCTTTGAAAACAAAGGACCTGCAAATACTAGATTATTTTCTCTTCAACGTCATTGTGGAAAGCAAGGGTTTAGCCGTGAAATGGTATGAGGGCCGGCTATACTCTCCCCTAATGCCTGCGGGCTAGAACTCTTAGTGGGCGATTCCACCACAGGTACCAGAAGGACGGAAGGGCAATTAATCGCTCGTCAGGTCTGAGGAGTCTCTGTACTGCGCCTCAGCTCTGCGGATGTCTCGGGAGTTTGGCGGTGCCATTATATTTTGGAATTAATTAGGACATTCCGTTTAATCGATGTCCACTGAGTCCGAGGTTCGGGTCCTGCTATGGGCACGGATAGTTTTTTGTTCTTTTTTAAACTTCGTTTAGTACTTTTTAAAAGAATTATTCGAAAAATCTGCTGTTTTTCATACAAGTTTGAATTAAATAAGATATGACCGTTACTTTCAATAGGACAGCAAAAGATTCGAACAACAAATCGTTTTCACATTTGCGATGCCTGAGTAAAGTGATATGACATATGTCAGAAGCGAATCCAGGAACAAAAGTGAATATTAAATCCATAATTGACTGTAAGTATCTCATCTCATCTTTACTCTTTCCCTGGATCCGCCCCCGATACAGCCACACATGATTGATGTAACGGTACAAGTAATGAACTAGAAACTCTCTTACTCACCCCTTTTTACACTTGGTGCATTTCAAGTCATGTGTTTTGTTACACGGGTGAACCATTCGTGTTCCTTCAGGACATTTGTTCGTACATTGTTCACACTGATATGGAGATTTCTTATTCTTGTAATGATGTGGTGGACAATCTTTACAGCCTTTGTTTGGCCTCTTTATTACTCCGTTTTCCTCTATGTATCCACAGTTTACGGTGTACATCTGTCCCGCGGGACATGCGGGACATGGCCTGCATTTAGTGTCATCATTTAATCTATACTCGAATTCCTCACAATCGAGATCATCAGCCAGCGTAAGGTCCGTCTGAAAAAGGTCAATGTATCTCTCAATCACAAACGTAATTAAGTGTGTGGTGTCAACCTGACAGGGATAGCCTGGAACTAGAGTTACTTTTTCAGCTACTGGAAAACATTTGAATAATTACTGTACTATCAACCATAAATGAACAAACTGTTACTTTCGAGTGAATATAAAGTTTCATTGAAGGGGTTTAACAAATCAATGACAGGTGAAAATGTGTCAAAACTCAAGAGAGGCAAGCAAGAACAGATCCCTGTATTAACCTTGTTTAACTCACGCTGCTACGAGACACATTGCAACTCCTACTTGACTGACAATGTTTCCGGAAGTTGTAACGTTTTGCACATTAATTAAGGCATGGAAAAATCATACATAATCAATCTATAGCACTCACTAAATCACTATCTATCGAAATCCGGGTTATGGTTCCCCTACACGGCCAGAATCGTTTGCATATTCTATCGGTACTTCATGGTAATCTGACCATCTAGACGGCGTCGTAAACAAACCACCCAGTATCGTGTGTGTATGTATTCGAATTCAGTTGCACTTCATTATTTAATACAAATGAAACAGTGACTTGTTTCTTGTTGTAAAACTTGAACTTTCAGTTCGTGGTGTGTTTTTGTTGTCTTACTATAATGTTAACAAATTTTATAGATAACCATATTCCATAGCATTGGAAATATCGTCTTCACAATCAACAGGTGTAAGAGGGTTGAAACGGTGTTATCTTAAAAAAACAATTAGATTAAAACTGGCAAAAATATTTAAAAAATAGCGAAATGAGGAAAATAATAACAAGAGATAATATTGTAAATCAGTGGTTCAACAGTGCGAAATATTATGGAAACAGATTTACTAAAATAAGAATTTAAGTGGTGAACTTGGCTTGTAATTGTTTCGGTTTCACAGATAGCAATAACGTTTGAACATTAATGCTACAAGTTCAATATATTCATCCCACACAACTAATGCAATATTATCTGTACAGTCAGTAAATCACTGCGTAAAACCATCACAATATCACGTGTATTTGCAGAGTTGCTTCTTAAATCTTGTTCTTTGTACTTTAAAATGTTGCTTAAAAATGACCCGAAACATTTTAGTTTTTTAAAGGTAATTGACTGTAGGCTGATTTTTTTTTTTTTTTTTTTTTTTTTTAAGTTTTGATTTTGTTCCTCTTAAAACTCATCACATTCTTAGAGTTTGATTAATTTTCAAGACTACAGTGGTAAAGAATCAATTGAAATGAGCCGTCAGCTTGCCCGGCTACTATAGACTCTCATAATGAATGAAACATTCTTCATGTTCTTTGATGCAAAGATATCTGACTCACCTTTAGGGAAAACCCAAAGTAAAGATATATCACGGTCCAAACAAAGTACATGGTGATGCAGACCAATGAAAAACAGGCCAAGACACCTCTAGATCCACTAGCCAACAAATGCAGTATCTGTAAAGTCGCTTGAGGCAAGCGCTAACCACCAAGCACCGCAGTGATTCTTCTCTGGTGTAGTATGAATGAGGAAGCGAAACTGGGCGGTGAATTCTATTTTCGATTCGTCTTGTGAATGGATCAATGTCAACTTCCTGTTTCGATGTCGTTAGTCGGAAAATCCAAACCTATGGAACAAGGACGACATATCTTGGATTCAATGAATATAATTCTTATCAGGCTAGCTTCTATGAAGGAGGCGAAAACCTTTTTATTCTTTGTAACTTACAATCTATTGCTTTTCCGCTTCACCTGTCGCGAAAGACCAAAAAATACTATTCAATTTTAATCAAGGAACGGTTAATTAGTATTTAAACAGAAAATGCGATCTTTACGCTCCAGTGTCCTTCCATTCATTATTCGTATCGGTGACTTTGTTAATCGTTTCACGACCCTTACAGAGCGCTGTCAGACATCGTTAACATTCCACGTACGGTAACATATTCCACGATTTGAACATTTTACTTCCAATGAATGATATTTGAAATTCGACCAACACACAAAATAAACTGTACAAACTGATAAAGAATTGGAAAAAAAAAAAAAACCTGGCGATTCTAATGTAAGTTCTTGAGAAAGTAATGATGTGACGTAGAACAGCTTAAAATAGATCATCAATATTGATGTCCCTGCACGCAGATGAAGAAGCAGACTGTTTGAAATGCAACATGAGTCATGCCATGGAATATTACGGAACTAAGGATGAAACGGTAAAGGTTTGGTCACAAACATCTGAAATCAAATTGATCTTTAGTAAGAAAGAAAGGAAAAGAATTGTTCTATGTTGAGTAATTTCATCTCTACCCGACAACAGCAGCATGAAATGCCTGTATTACTTTTACTAGAGATTGGGTCAAAGGCCATCAATTGCTATAACTCGTCTTAGACCAGTCCATTGCCCGTTTGTTCAAGTGGATTACAGAAATACATTTATATTCTTCCAGTATTAGTAATGGCCGTGTGTCATGATGAGAGCGACATGTCAACCTAATAATGATTTTTCTTGCCTTTATTCTTTGTTGGGTTACTTTACTTGCACAGTTGATCAATGGAAAATGCAGGATCGTGTTGGTTCTTGCAAATGGTGTTTATTGTTCGTGTTTCAGTCTTATACATGTCACTGACGTATAAAAGTGCTAGTGTTGGTATGCTTGCTCTGAACCTGCTATGAACAAATGCTTCCTAGTGGTTAATAGGTTGTAACTCAGTAAGATTGATTATAAACTGGCATATGATCAGTCAACAAAACTTCAGGTGTTTGCCCCTATCACTAAAAAAACAGTAATCCCTTAAAATTGGTAACAGTAGTCTTTTGTTTTTAGTTGTAGTAACAGTAGTTTTAGAAGTAGTTTTGTGGTTGTTTATGAGGATGTTTTTGCTGTTGTTGCTCGCAGCAGTAGCCGAACCAGAAGCAGCATTAGTGAAGGTAGTATTTTGACATATCATAACCAGCATTGTCCGAAATGATTTATTAAAGTGCAATATATCATGGTTTATCTCCAATATCCTGTTTGTCTATTGTATCTCGTTATTCGGGATATCCCTAGCTTTTACGCATGCAGACTGACTTGTCAGTCATTGCTGTTGCATCTATTCCAGTCACTGTGTTGTTGATTACTGTTAGGTCTATGCAGGCACTTTATTAAGTGAACCAATCTAACATACTTTGGCAAAGGACATCCCAAATCCAGACGGCTTTCAGCAAAGTCTACCTCTGTTAATTTAGCTGCATTGCTTTTTAGAGGGCAGCCTGATTAACACCCACGACTATGATGAATATTACTGTAGCAATAACGTCAAGATAGTTATGCATCAGTCAATTGAAAGCCCGGCACCCCAACCCCCGGGGAAGGCCGGGGAGTTAACGTGCCATAGCCGGAAAATTAACGTTCATTTAACAGTATTAACCCACGTGGAGGCGAGAGAAGTAACAGGTTTGTAAATGAGCGGGGATTTTAGCGGGGAATTTAACGCTTTTCGGGAACTGGGCCCGAGGGCGTCTGGATGGCAGAGGGGAGGTGGAATCAAAGCGGCATACTTGTAAAAGCGGGAGTAATGGCTGACAAGAAGGCAAGAAAATTCAACTTCATCTTTTAGGATCTATATACATTGATCAATTTATCGTACATTTTTTATACGAAAACTATCGGGATCGCTTTTTAACATGAATATTATATGGTTGTTTTCAATCATCTTTCCACAATGGTTTCTCCCGGTAGGGCCGGGAATTTAACCACCCTCTTGCCCCCTAGGGCCGGGGAAAACGCGCCACTTTAACACTAGGCAAATGTTACTTTACCCACTGGCTGAGCCTTCCCCGGGGGTCGGGGTGCCGTGGTTTCATTTGACTGATGCATTAACATGACAGTCGAAGTCTCTTTTATTTTGCAACAACATTCTTGGAACATATCAACAAATTGTAAAAAATATATAGGCATCACTACTTGAATGCAGTTTTGTATGAAGCTAAAAGTTCGTTATCTTATTCATATATATTAAAATACTCTTGTCAGTTTTATCTGTAGTTATAAAGTCTACTTCATAATTAATAGTCTTCGTGATTTCAATTGTCTTAAGATGCTACGACCCTGTGAAAAGAATCATCACAGGTATGTATTAGAATTATTAGTATCTTATCATCTTATTATGTGAACGTTTATTTAACTTGAAACACTTTAAAGTTATTCTTCACCATTACATCATATTCCTTTACCTTTCTTCTTACTTTACGATTCTTCTTATCCTTCACCTCAATCGAAATCTGTTGAGTTCAAACATCAAGTTGATAACGATTAATACAGGAAATGACATACCTGGATTAATATAGTTTTTAAATGTTAAACTTATTTCCTCACCAACACGCAGTCCTAAGTCTTGAACTGCTATCCTGCTACCCACAATACATTGCACTGCTACCCACAATACCTTGCACTGCTACCCACAATACCTTGCACTGCTATTCACAGTGTTCATGGTAACCGTACTATATAAAGTCCATTCTACAAACCTTAACAACAACTCTTCTCTTGTATTTTGACAAAATTTCACGAAGTCGTCGCAAAACAGCCTTGTTTCTACATTCTATGCTATCATTTTCCTTTGCTAGTAATTTTCGCTTTGGATTGAAATGGTCAGGTGTTTTAGTAGTAGTTCTTGCAGTAGTTGTCGTTGAAGCAGCTGTTGAGTTAACAACATGTTGAAGTGGTACAGCAGTTGAGGATTTCTTGCATGCTCCATCCTTATCAACACAACCCTGTAGAGGACGACAAGAACATGAGCCCATCCCAGCACTCTCACATTCTTGTTCCACATATTGGTTCCCATATCTCGAGGACATTCCACAGCATATAGAACATCTTACACAGCTACCATCGGACGCTGTATAGAATCTAAAAACACTCCATCTATTAGACATGTGCTCAGTCATATAACCTTGATATTAAACCACACATGTAATGAAC
Organism: Stichodactyla mertensii; assembly: GCA_011800005.2. Lineage (NCBI taxonomy): Eukaryota > Metazoa > Cnidaria > Anthozoa > Actiniaria > Stichodactylidae > Stichodactyla > Stichodactyla mertensii. The sequence goes on along the minus strand of JAAAQI020165005.1, from coordinate 8,677 downwards.
TAGAAACTCTCTTACTCACCCCTTTTTACACTTGGTGCATTTCAAGTCATGTGTTTTGTTACACGGGTGAACCATTCGTGTTCCTTCAGGACATTTGTTCGTACATTGTTCACACTGATATGGAGATTTCTTATTCTTGTAATGATGTGGTGGACAATCTTTACAGCCTTTGTTTGGCCTCTTTATTACTCCGTTTTCCTCTATGTATCCACAGTTTACGGTGTACATCTGTCCCGCGGGACATGCGGGACATGGCCTGCATTTAGTGTCATCATTTAATCTATACTCGAATTCGTTACAATCTGAAAGATCATCAGCCAGCGTAAGATCAATCTAAAAGAGGAAAATAATTTGTGTGCTAACTGTCTGGGAGTAGTACGATAATGATGGTCTTACTGTATGGCACTCATTACAGGTTATCATGCATTGATTCAGTGCTATGCGATACGTAAATTATAGTGGAATAACTCAGTACAACATCCCATGTATATGTACGTCAAGTGAAAGGAAGACACCAGCTGCAGCTGGTACTCAGGATTCAAAACGTTTAAGTTAAAACAATCCTCCAACAGACTCACAAAGCAAACATATATACTGCCTATTTATAATAGATGATGTATCTATCAACTAGCAAATCCAGATATCTCATTTTCAATAGAGATTTCCGATTTAAGACCCATACGCTGATTCGACACTAATAGTACTAAATATCTGCCAGCAGTAGAAAATCTATTGCTTTTTATTTTATTTTATGTTAATTTTTTATTTGAGAATGACGAAACTGACAGCTCTACATGCTCTGTACTTACTATGGTCTGCGTATGTCTAACCTTTAACGCCTCCCACATGGACCAAAGCGACAAGAGACTACTAGTTCTAAAAAAGATACAGCGATTCTGGCAAGAGGTTAATTTGACATGTTCTAAGATTAGTCATTATGGATTATTTATTTTTTCGGTGTTAGAGCCGAAATCTCCAGCTCACCCGTAAATGGTTTCCCCTTGCGCTTCAACATCACGTCTGGAGGTATGGTCCCAAATTAAAATCAGTGGATTAAAATGAAAGGAAACTCCAGAATTCCAGGATCAACATTGCAGGAAGTAAGGAATAAATCTATGTTTTAAGCTGGGAAGTAATGACTTAAAGCGGACTGTAGGAGTATGCAAATTAACCAATGGTACTAATAGTGCTTAAGTCTGATAATCGGAAACCTCTCCTATAACTACAATTGTTCTTGATCTTTTGGGTATTTTCCAGTTGTTATGACATCACTTATTACTTGTAATCATTATCTTCAAACCCTAACATGTTATGTCGCTTTCAATCGGACGTTGCATGATTGCATCCTTTGACTACCACTACCAGAATGCTTTGAGTGGCTTCTATTGACAGGCGAATTTTACCAATTGTCTCTTTAGGAGTAGAAAACAAAGTATTTTGACAAAGCATTCTGGTACTGGTAGTATAATGATGCAATCATGAAAACGTCCTATTGTTATTGCCGTCTTTTAGGATGTCATATTTAGACTACAAAAAATAAAATCCAAGAAAAAATGACATATCATTTCAGTCTGACCAGCTAACTCTCAACTGAATTACACTTTCTTCTTAATATGTTCAGTAAGTGAATAACTTTGTATTGGTTGCAGGCAGATGATTAATACTAATATGTGGTTTATAAAATGTCTGTTAGACCGCACGTAGTTTGTGTGTGAGTGTGCATATGTATATGTGTGGTTTTAATAATCAGGGTGTGTCAGGGTTATGACGATGCTTCCAACGAACCCGTTTTGTTAGCAGGCTCAGTAGAGGAATGTTGCGTCAAAAAACAGTCAGTAGTCACATGTTAGCAGTGTATTGCACCACAACACGTTACAGTATAGCGGTACATAAAAGACATGTTAGACTTGAAGTAATGCATAGACTGGCTTGTATATAACTGACCTTAACAAATACTCCAAGAGTAACTACAAACAGCACAAAGCAAAGAGGAGATGCCATGGCAACAGAACAAAGATGCAAATAGTCTTCCCGAAAAAGAGGTGTGACACGATGTCTTCCTACAAAGTGAGTTGATTTAGTTGTGGAGAGAAGGTAGACTGGCCAGCTAGTCTAGTGTGTAGTAGCGTGGTGTTGGCAGAGAGGAAACGAAACTAAAACACCGTCTCTTTTAATCGTCAGTGTCAGCCTTTCAGCCAGGTGATTTTTTTTTTTTGTCATGGACAGTTACAAAATCTTACCCATATCAACATGTTTACTCAAAAAAATCCACTAAAATAAGCTGGATTGTACTATCATCCTTGTAACAGGACACAAAATATATGGTACAGAATTAATAAAAATTAATTCTAAAAAGTTAAAGACATTAATTGAATTTATTTTCAATTTCTTGCGCACGTACGGAGTACAAACTTTTCTGAACACTACCACTGCAGGACGATCATAAATAAAGCATTTTATTGGTATTTAATTTTTAAAAATTAAGTTAAACATGGATTTTATTATGGACTCAAGTGATAGTTGTGATGTGATAACGTGGAATCATTCATCCGAGATGGTGACTCCCCACTTAAACAACCGTCTAAGTAATGCGAAATACCAAGATTGTTTTGCTTAGTTCTTCCGTCCACAAGTTTCGGATTTGTTATTATTGAGTTCTTCATCATTTCTTTACTTCTGCTGATGGTAAAATTAGAAAGGTTTATTTCTATATTCGGTCTTGTTGTATGTTCATCAAGGAAATGGGTTTGTTGCACGGGAAGCGTGTCCCCTATACTCATTCACGTGGCATCAGTTTGTTATCTTATTGGTTAGAATTCTTGTAATTATTCAGGAAGGGGTTAATTGCATGTCTCTGGGAAGGTGTGTTATTAGTGTACGTCCAAGTGAGGGTTGTATTTTAGAAGGACTTCTTACCCTTCTTGTATCCGATCTTAAACAGCTTAATTAAATACATCAGACAAAAGAAATACCTCCCCTCCCCCTGACAGTAACTGATGAAACAGCCTCTGTTTGACACAAAGTCACCAAAATGGACTAGGTTTGTGAATCTGTTGGGACTATAGATGCCCAGCAGATAAGGCAATCAGGCTTTAAGTGACTGCTGGATAGAGTCCTGACAGAAGCACCTTAAGGAGTGCAGACGAGGGGACAATGGTGATGATGATGTAAAACGAAAATTTGGGAATGTGAAAAATATGAATCTGAGTATTTTAGTATCAATAAATAGACATTATAGGGAGGGATAATGAGAGTGCCAGTATTTTGGCTTTCGTATAAACGGTCTTCTTTAAAAGATTCCCTCTTTTTACATGAACAGACAAAAGATGACTCAGTGAGAATAGGAAAAGGTAGCAAGGATTAAAGGCTGGGCTGGTGGTTTTGTAAAACTAACTTTATCCCGCCAATGGTACACCCTTTTGGACGATAACATTCATTTCCGGTCTTACTTTCATTTTACAATCACTTCGTCCAGCGGTCACAATGTATAACTGTTTTAACTGATCCAAAAGAAAGGCCCCTGTGTTAGTTATTAGTTGGAATTAGTACCAAAAATCCCCTCTGATTGGTCGAGAAAAGTATAACTAGTACTTCTGTTACCATTATAATAACATTAATAAACGGCTGCTGTTGCGCCAGTAAAGGTTTGTTATGATACGGATATGAAGTTTATTCATTTTATTGATTTACTAAAACTTAAGATATTTGTTTTCTTCGAGGGAATTTACCAGTCCTGTCAATAAAATCTTGAGGCAAATGCTGACAAAACGCAAGCAATGTTCCTTGGGAAATCAACTGGTACCTTTACAAATATAAGTTGAGTTTGATGGCACTTCTATATATTAAAGAACACTTCTTAAGGATCCTTGGAGTATATCTGGCCAATAGTAATAAACATGGGAAACAGCGTTAGTTACTAGTCAATACTTAGGATGGTCGATATGCACACCTTAGAACCTAGACGAATAGTACAATCTTTAACTAAATTTAGTTAAAATTCCTTTAAGGAAAATGGCCCAGCCTATGTCTCTAACTTATTTAAGCCTCGTAAGGAGTGGGCTAAATGTAATTCAGAATTCTTATAACAGCAATTGTTTTCATAACATTTCATAACTCGTATATCCATATTACTTCTCACATCTGGAACCAGTTACCGCTACCTGCAAAGACCACACCAAATGTATCGTCTTTTTGTAGGCATCTAGAAAAGCTCAAATTTGTCGGCCTCCAATGCAATAATTGCCTTAAATGCAACCCTTTTTTTAAGTTTTAGTTAAGTATAACTATTAGCATGCGACATGTAAACGGAGGGTCATGGGTTCGATTCCCATCTGGGGCTCAGAATTTTTTCTGGGCTCCTCATCATCATCCTGTGTATCTATCTATTTATAACTATCAGTATAACTATTATTATTATCAACATTTATATTTTGCATATATCATGCTAGACATATGCGTTATCGATAGTGTCCTTAAAGCCTGGTTCACACTGGCGACGCAAGCACAAGCGCAAGCAACATACGCAGACTCAGTAGGGTACTGCTCATTAACGGTGCTTGTCTTTTCTCACACCTCGGTGATAAATGCAGTACTGAGTCTGCGTATGTTGCTTGCGCTTATTCTTGCGTTGCCAGTGTGAACCAGGCTTAAATAGTCATACACGTACTTTATTTTCATTATTTATAGATTTATTTATATAGATATATGTAGTTCATTTATTATCTATTATATTTATATGTAATAATTTATCTTAGATATATATGTAGGTGTCAAGCACTTATAACATGAGCCACCGGCTCGAGAGACTGGCAACCACTTCCTGTGTACTGATTGACGTTAAATAAATTATCCTTATCCTTATTGAAAAGCATCATGGGTAGCATTAACACAGGAAGCCCGTTTCAAACTGAATAATCGCTTTATTTTTTTTTACCCATTTTAATTAGCAATCAAACAGTATCAAAAATCATCATTATTTTTAGCCAATTTCATCTTCAGCAGAGCAAATCCTACAGAACATATCAATCTGTAGATTCAATCATCACTTTCCTTATTGTGTTGTAGATTTGTTGCAAAGATCAAAGACACTTTCAAACTATATCCCACATCCGTTTTGTTCTTTATAAACGGTTTATCATCACAGAAAAAATATAAGTCAATGTATAAAAATAAAATAAAAGGTAACATTAGCAGCTTTCAAGGTCTAATGCTTATTTATCTTTGATTGTCCAAAATTAAACATTAACGATTAGAATAATTTTGCAGACCAATTGACCGACCGACCAATTTCCGGTCAGTCTCTAGGACAGGCCTCGAATTTCATTCAAGTCAAAAAGAATTCTGACAAGAAAGCCTGCCAAGCTTCAAAGTCCAAGCTGCTGCCGGCGGCAAGAATCGTTCACAACTGGACTGGTGTCATCACAAATTTATTCTTTATAAGAAAGAAGACGTTTTATTAGGTGAGCAGCCACATAGAGCGGATCAAGCCCTTCACTGGTCATCAATGCTACTAAAATTTTAAGCTTTTTGATATTGGATTTCCATGAAACCATTTTGCCTCTACGTTGAATATTTGATTTCTATTCTGGAAGAATGATGAGGTACAGTTAGTTACGAACAAGATTGTACGTAAAACAGAAAGTTAAAAATTAGTAATGATTCCGTTGTCATTGCCTAGTAACAACCATTGAGACCTTATTAGCGAGTCTATAGTTATGATATTCCAAATTGGTGTACAGTAAGGACGTCTGGCCATCAGCTAACTGGCGTACCGACTAACAAAATCATCATGACGAGGGCTTTAATTTTAATGCTCCGAATCAAATTTATTCAAAACCTGTGTTTTAGTGTGAGCAACCAGATTCCCGGTGTTGTCTACTGTGCTGTAAATATTATTCACAGCATCTCGATATATGTGTGACGGCAATTTGATCAATGGCTGTAGTATTCTGTTCAGATAGTATTTCATTAATGAAAGAGAAAAATAATCCAACCTACAGTAAATTAAGGGAATTTAAAAAGATAAGCGGAAAGCTATTTTGGTTTTCAATTCCTGCTTCTAACACATTTAAGATTGTTATCAATGCGTGACGCTAAACACCTTCAGTGTTTTATGCAAACAAAGCCAAGATAATTGTACATCAAACTGGCTTTTTACGCCTGAAAGAAGCATTTTATCAATATTTTTATTGTACAGAAATGAATGAAATCGATTCGTGGATCGTTACAGATGGTTTTGTAGTCTTAAGGTAGGCATTAAGGCTTAACATGGTTGATTCCTTGCTTATATCACGTTAGAGTCACTCGGTAAGTGAGTCGTCAGGCAAAGCTATCTTCTTACTTTGTCAACAATACACGCAGTTTTAAAGCGCGATTTTACTGAACACAGAAGAAATCGTTCAGTTATCGAGAGATGGAGACCACATTCTAACTCATCAAATTCGATTTCAGTTAATACTACAGTCTTCTTCAATATACATTATGGAAATTCACTTTCTATGCGTGCCCCTAATGTTTATTGAGGCGTCACGTGATCCCTTTCGATCCTTGGACAGCTCTGATGTGATGTGAATACTCATTTGTTCAGTTGGATATTTAAAAAAGCAATTGCTAAAACGACTTCTTTTCCTTTAACTGCTTGATATTTGATGTAGATCGCTACTCAGACGCAGTTGACTGACCCATTACTACCCACAAACCTTAGCGGTATGTGTCAGTGGTTGCCTTCCTCTAGCTGACAGCCACTGTGATGTGTAGACTACAATGGGCTACACTGATACATTATCTGATTATCATCATCATCGTTCTCATCACCAGCGACGATCTGTTGAGCTTCATAACCGCTGGAACAGTAGGTGAGCCGACAGTGAAGTGATTCTTATACTGAACGAGGAAATAACTACAAAACCAGATATATTGATACATGTTAATATTATTAATCGTCTCAGCCGATACTGAAAGCTGTTTTCACTCCAACACAAGCGTCTGTAACAGCTCTGTTCAAGTAATGCCTTGGTGTGACTGCGGTTACTATAGAAACAACAAAACTTGCATAGGTATACAGAGGTGTATAGTCTGTCTGTCTGTCTGTCTGTCTGTCTGTGTATCTATATGATGTGTAATACTATAAGATACACGTGCACTAACGCATGCGTTATTGTACTGCAGCATACACTCCTCCTGTTGGTATCATTAATGATACAAGCATACCCGACACGGCCATGACTGCATCATCCAGCTATGACAGACTTCACACAGCGCGTCAGGCAAGACTTGATAGTAATTCCAGTGCTTGGTGCGCGGGTGATATTGTTAACGCATCTCGCAGTCAATATTTACAGGTAACTTGAACAATATCTTAAAACAATTTGCATTGTGTGATGTCACAGCAACTTGCATTTTCTTTCAGATTGATCTAGGTAAAGCGTTTGAATTATCACGCATTGCAACACAAGGAACAAACAAAGACAACATAAGTGGCTACGTCACGTCATACAAGATAGCATACAGTTTAAATGCAGACGTCTGGTACACATACCAAGAAAATAGGAACTCATCAGATAAGGTAAATACTCTTTTATGGATATCCTGTGAAGCTTAAACCCGCAAGGTGCTGAGGCGAATATGTGCTAGTGTGCCGGATTAGTATCCATCAACCTTTTAATCCATCAAAAATATAAATGTAATTACATTTTTGTTAATCTTGATAGATATTTCTTGGTAATTGGAATGCTGTCAATGTGTCGTGTAACGAATTGAACACTTCTCAAACCACCCTCCTGGTGGCAAGATTCGTAAGAATTTATCCAATCACGTGGGTGGGACACATTTGCATACGTATGGAACTATACGGAGGTAATTGATTATTAGTTAGCATTAATCACTGCGAGATCGTCTTGGTCAGTTCTATTAATATCATCGTTAATATTTCATCATGTCATTTTCCTTCAGTTCCTCACAAGTGTCTACCAGCACGCAACACTTGCAGTAGAAATGCAACATGCGCTGTTTTTAGAAACACGACGGTTTGTTGGTGTCGTGATGGGTTCATAGGAGATGGTCACAACTGTACAGGTACTGCATCTTGATCACACGTATTGGAATGATTCTTCTCAAGATATAGACGAACCTAATCAGGTGATAAGAAACCTTTGAACCTAGTCGTCATGGCGACTAGCTTCAGTATTAGTGCGAAATTAAACTAGACAAACGCTTTTTCACTATTAGAAAGGAATCGCACTTGAATACATCTTTATTTTTTAGTCAACAAGTCATGACTTTACGCGGACTATCTCGAATCGAGCGGAGAATTGGGTTCCAGTCGAGTTTGCAAAGCATCTATGGATTGTTTGGGGGATACGAAAAAAATGACGTCTGCACCAAATTCATAGTGTTTAAATTCGTCCGAAGAAAGCAATATTCTAAAGTAAGAAGACATTCCAGGAGCAAAAGTTCCTTTGACCAGTGAAGTGTGGTTTAGTTGAGGAGATAACTACTGTAGGAGCAAAAACGTCAGGCAAAGAGGCTGTCTTGGATTACCGCATTTAAAACCACACACAAATAAAAGAAAGAAGAAAAAAGAAAAAAAGAAAAAAAAATGTGACCCTTTCGGGATTCGAACCCGGGTCTGCCACGGTAATTTATGCAAAAAATCTGTGAACACACTAACCATACCCCC
>JAAAQI020164894.1:0-24369 GCA_011800005.2 Stichodactyla mertensii | reverse complement strand
CTTGACTAGTGCTCATTTTCTCTTGACCCACCCTTATTTACAGGCTGAATAATTGATAACCAGCCTTGACTAGTGCTCATTTTCTCTTGACCCACCCTTATTTACAGGCTGAATAATTGATAACCAGCCTTGACTAGTGCTCATTTTCTCTTGACCCACCCTTATTTACAGGCTGAATAATTGAGACCCCCGCCTTTTTACGAACCACCCCCCCCCTTTACTTAATGACCAGTCCTACGAATACGTTTTGTTAGAGATCCCTTTTGAAAGTATTCTCTTCTTAAAGACAGAAAAAGACAAGCAGGCAGTCAAGCAGGCAGAGAATACATTGATATATCTGCGTTATTACCTGTTACATAGCAAACTTCCACAGTGGCGCCAAACGACGCTAGCTCATGCAGCCACATTTGTTGTTTGGTTGACAAACGATCACCAGGTCCTTTGACCTCAACAATCTAGACGTCAGAAAAGTGCATTCAAATTATCAGAAGACGTACCAAAAACCAGCAGTTTTATAAATGCCTGGTATAATGTAGGACGTGTCTGTGACCTTTATTTTTTTACTTTTTACATCCTCAAAATATGAGCCACTTCAGGAAATATGACATGGAAGACACAGACGCCATGTTGGATCAACGACAAATGCTCCTCCAACATGGCCACTTACATGTTACACTAATGCCAAGAACCGTTCGACCAATAAGGAGTGAAGTTAGTTCTTCAGACAAGTCCTTCCTTATTGGGGGTCATTTCCAAGCAGTAAGATTCAGGAGACGTGATCAACAGACCTTTTTAGCTTGGTTGTAATGCTTTCCCATTTCAGATCATATGTCAATCCCTTGAGAATAAGATCCTTTGTTTGAGGCTCATCCATATTAATGTACTTCTCAAGCGTTACCAAGAAACAAAGAAACAATACCCAAGGGAATGACACGTGATCTGAAATGGGAAACAATAGCCCACTTTTGATATTTTGATTGAGTGATCCCACACAATAGCATCTATATCGAGGCTCCGGGGAAACAAAAGAATAATTACAATTATTTCATTGTTTCCCCAGAGCTTCGACTCAGATTTTAGTGTGTGCGATCACTCAACCATATATCGAAAGTGGGCTATTACACCCAAGCTAAAAAGGTCTATTCTCATTGACCACATGACCCAGCAGACAATTTTTTTTAAGATCGAGTTTTCCTGATCGTTAACTTGTAAATTCTAGCCCGTGAAACCACCCAGTAGTATTAACTTACTTTGTAAAGGAGACTGCTTGAACTCCAAACAACTAAGTCAGGCATCCCAGAATGCCAGTGGCGCATATCTTGAGCAAAATGCTTGAACACACCAGACAAGACTTTGCCACCGATACATGATACAAGTTGCTAGAAGACGAGAGAAAAATGAGAACTATGATGTCTCCCATCCCATTTAAAATGGACAGAAAATTGAGATCGATCCAGAAACAAAGTTGTCACACTTGTCCTCCAATATAGAGAAAAAATATCAACGTGACATGTTTATGTCCATATTGGTTTCTTACAACCCATAAAGCATTTCGTTTTGGCTCATTTGCATCAAATTTGAGGGTTACTTTGCATGAACACAATAGTTATCATGTGCAGTGAAGGATAACAAGCTATTGTATATATGCAAAGTGCCCCTCAAAATCTAGAATAAGAAACTAGTGAATAAGCCATATTGAATAGTAAGATAACTTTTTTACGACATACCTTTGCCTGTTCAACATCTTCAAATCTTTCCCAACTGATGCCTGAACATGCCTGCCCCTCACGTTCGACCCAAGAATTTTCCAGTCTCTGGGTTAGATCCTATACGTATGGTACATCGTTACATGATGATAAAGACAAGTGTAATGTATGATTTAAACTGTCAGAGAGCCATACTGGTATTGGTAGCCTTGAGGAAGATATTATTCCAGGATTCATAAAGCTTTGGCTGTTAAATTTCTAATAATGTCTTTCATATATGTGGGTTTTGATATGTTGTATTTGATTATCTCAATGCCCAAATATTACCTGATCAGAGCAGTTTTCTATATCTTGTAGTCGTTGATCAATTAACTCTTTTCTCTCGGTGTAAAATGTATCGTATTGGATATCAAGAGGAGCTGCCTAAAAAATAAATGAAAAACATCTGATGTGACTCATACCAAGTGAAAATAAGAGTTTGTTGTATTCCCTACCTGGAACTTTCCCCTAAAGACATCAGGTATTCCATCCAGGAACAAAATATCCCAGAAGAAAAGACCATAAAGAGTTGTGAAGGTTGAAGTCTCTCCGTGAATACCTTCATCATAGCCTTGCTGCCTGTAGTGGGATAAGGCATACTCCTCAACAGCAAGAAAAACCATATTGTCTTCTTTCACTTGTCCTGTCTTTGTTACTTCGTGGGTTATAAATACACCAAGATCAGCTGATCTTTTGCCACTGATTGTTACCTGAGGAGAAAAAAAGAATAAGTATTCATAAACCATTTCAAAACTTAACACATGACAACAGAACACTGCAATAATGGCTTGTGAGAAGACTTACTGATGAAAGAAGAAACGTTTAATGAATATTAAAAATTAAAGAAGACAAAAAATACCCCCTCCCAACTTAATCTGCCTGTTATACAGTTGTACTATACCACAAGCAGTGAAGACCTTGTCATTAGTTTCTTACACTTTCTGCAGGGCGTGGTTCTACGAGGAGTTCCTCATTGATGTCACAAGTATTTTCGTTATTCTTCTTGTTCTTGTTGAATGAAGCTGATGATAGGATCTTCTTAGCACGTTGTATAAGAGCTAAGCGACGTCCAAAACGAACATGGCTGTCTTTCAAACCTTGGCAAATAATTTGTAATGCCTGGAATATGAACACAAGGGTGAGTTGATATGGAATCTAATAAAAATGCTACAGTTCTTTAGTGACATCTACATTGTCATCTCAAGATTTGCCAGTGACATATATGGAAGGGAATAATACTCCAGAGAATGACACATGTTCTACATTTGGAAAATATCATTGTAGCTCACCTTGTTGGGCTGTTTCAAATGCTGGTGTACATTTAAAGCTAATCTCTCCCACCATAAGCCTCTACAGTCTGCACAATATGTCTCTTGCTGTAGGAGAAGCTTCAGTTGCTGGACAGCTTCTTCGTACATTCTCTTCTTCTGTAATACTTCAACACCAAGATAGCACATCTTGGTGTAGACCCATTCAGCAGTGAAGCATCGAAGATGAATGGGAAGACTTGAAGAAAAAGACTGTCAGAGTAAAATAGGAAAGTTGACATTACTGGAAATAAATAATAGGTTTGTAACTACCCCAGGGGGTCAAAAAGCAAAGACATGGCAGCCACATGGGTGGTGTAAACAAAAATACCTATGCAAGGATTTTTGCTTAATGATGATGATAATGAAGGCAATTGATGGCAATTCTGACAATCATGGCAATGCATGATGATAGCGCTGATCTATCATGGCGATAATGTTGATGGTGATGATGGTAAAGGTAATAGTTGATGGTTGATGATGATAATTATAAAGGTTATGGTTGATGGTGATGATGATGCTGATAAAGATGATGGTTGATGATGGTGGTGATGATAAAGATGATGGTTGATGATGGTGGTGATGATAAAGATGATGGTTGATGATGATGATGATGATAAAGATGATGGTTGATGATAATGATAAAGGTGATTATCAATGGTAGTGATTATGATGATGATGATGATGATGATGGTAATGGTGATGGCGATGATGATGATGATTGATGACAAAAATGATAAATATGATAAAGGTGATGGTTGATGGTGATGATGATGATAGCAATGGTAATGATTGATGGTGATGATGCAAATTGTGATGGCAGTGATGATCATTGATACTATTGGTGTTGATAATGGTGGTGGTTGTTAATGATGGTGATGATGATGGTAAAGGTAATGTTATGGTGATGGTGATGGTGATGGTGATGATGATGATGATGAGAATTCCATGATGATGGTCATGATGATTAATCTTACCTTCTTTCTCTTTTTGAGAGCAGACAAAACACCTTTAAAGCATTTTGCAGCCTTAGGATAGAAACTATGAGCAGCTTCTAAGTCTCCTGTTACTTCAAGAGCCACAGACATGTCATGCTTTTCCTGGTAAGCTTCTGCAAATTTGATCATGTGATTCCTGTCTTTGAAGATTGGCACTTGTCTTTTAACATTGTAATCTGGATAGACTAATTTACCCATATTCACCAGCATCAGCGTGGACCTGAAAAAATAAAGGTCAATCAAATTGAAATTTTCTCTGTTCTTTATTTAATTTTGTTTTACTGGCAAGAATTTTCTCTTGTTAAGTTAACTTTTTTTTACAAGGTTGGAAAAGAAAAATACAGTATATTTAGCAAACAGACAATGAAGGAAAAAGTTACTTGAGAATAATTGTTAGAAAATAAGAATGGTAAATACATACAGTTGTTGTGATTGTCCATTGTATTTATTATCTTCATCTTCTGGTATGATGTTCATGCTAAACAACAGCAGTAACCTTGAGAATACAGACTTGGGGTCTGATGACACACAAACACAAGGACCAAGCACCTCTTTGGCTCTAAAAAATACATGTAACCAGAAATTAATTATATCATCTAGTCTGCAAAACAAACAAAATGAAGTTTACATCTCCTAAAGTAAGAAAACAGCAGTGAAAACAGCAATGCCTTTCCTCAAGCCTCATAAAAAAGATGCACTTAAGGTATATGTACACACCATTAATTTTAGGTAGAAATTTAGTTTCAGAAATTATCTTTAAAAATACCTCCCCTCCTGGATGAGGATCAGAGTTTCTGAGGAGAGAGGAGGGCAAGACTAAAGTGCATTGGGAATTCCAGGAGGATGGAAAGCTCATTGAACTTCCTCAATAAGGTGAGGGTATAGATGTTTTCTAACATCATTAATAATGATTAAAACATCTCCACTGATTTCATTAGTAATACATAGTGCCATGCCCCTGGATTGGATGTTGAAGCTTTTTTGTCTTACTTTTTCAACAACAAAGTAGAACCATTGCCAAACAAGGTTTTCTGTGATCCAGCATGCTTGATAAGAGAGTCAATAACACACTGCTTATTCTGTCCCTTTTGTTGGGTTGATTTTGCATTGATGTGCCTGGATTTGGCAAGCTCTCTGAGATCACTGGCAGGCAAAAGCTGTAAAACTTCTTTCAAGTCTGTTAATCTTTTCTCATTGTACAGAAATCCTGAAATGGGATAAAGGGATTAAAATTGAACATTTGTGATGTTAATAAATCAAATTTTATAACAATAATAATGATGGTGACGATGATAATGTACTTATATAGGTTCTTTTAAGGACAGGTTCTTTTAAGGACAGGTTAAGGAAGGGATAGGAGACAGGGCCTATGGTTTAAAGTCCTTATCGAAGAAGACTTGGACGTCTAACCATTTGTAGAAGTAATTGCAAAGGCATTACCTTTTCCTCAGTTATTTTAAGACCCTGAGTGGTTGTCCAAATCCATAACCTCCTGCACAACAGAGCAATGCTCTACCAGGTGCTAACTGGATGGCAGCATGCCATTCTATTGTATTTTGTGAATGTATGAGTAAACAAATGCATAAACAAAGAAATGGAAGGATGAATGCATGGATAAATGAACCAATAAACATAATATTGCATGTATATCATATTTACTATTGGGTCTTACTCTACATGTTGGTTGTGATTTGAACTGGCATGGATCAAATATACAGAAAAACACATCAAGGCTCACCTGAGTCAACAAGTTGTTTCAAAACTGAGTCAAGATCTTCTGCAATTTTTGGATAATCCAACTTTGAACATCTAAACCACCCAGGTTTTCTCTGGAACAGCCGAATGTACAGCTTTTGAGCTGCTGTAGGAAAGTCCTGAAATTGTTTAATAACTTGTTGATCCTCATCATTAAATAGATTTCTGTCCTCTTCATTGGAAAGGACAGTATCTAGAACAAGCTTGAAGTTTGCCAAGTAATATGGGTCTGATTGCTCTTCTACTGTAACTTCATCAACATCCTCCGATAACTTTTCCTCTGTTTCGTTAACAACTTCTGAGGTGTAACTGATTGTTGGGTCTGCATTGACACCAAACTCCATTCCCTCACAATTATCATTCTCATAATTTTCCCACTCATTTGTTTTGTCATTTCCTATTTGTTCATTTAATGCAGACTTCATTTCTGCATCATCAGAATCCACATCATTCAGTAGAGGCTTCGCTAACTCATTACTTAGTCCTTGCAAAATGTCTTCTTCATCGCTGTCAGTACACTTATTTGAAGAAATTAACTGTTGACTACAAGGTGCTGAAGTGTGATTACTCAAGGACTCTGCCAACGTTTCGGATGAAGCTTGCTTTTGTGACGAAATGTTTTTCGAATGATACGCATCAGATGCTTTTATATTAATTTCTTTAAGAGATTTCAACGAATCAATGCCTTTCTTGTTCTGGGTACTTATGGTTGAAGTTTTTTGGTTAATTTTAACAGACACCCTTGGTCCTTTTTCACATTCATTCTCTGGTATTCCTGAATTGTTATGAGCAATGTCCTCATCCTTAAAACCTTTACAAAACCCATCCAAGTGATTGTTTATTTCAGAAAGCAAAACTTCCATCTCACATGCTGGACAGCTTACGATTTTCACTGTTTGTGGAATACTATTAATACAGTCTTCTATCGTTCTGGTACGTTTCTTGGGTAAGGATATTCCAGAATCGATGTGGTTTATTTCTAGTATTCTCTTCACTTGTGGAGTCATTTCCTTAGCTTTTGATTTAACCACTTGAATATCTTTGTTCATTATAGCGGTGTATTTGATGACAGCTGTATTATGTGTTCCACGTTTGCTGGAGTTCGTCACAGTCGAGTCGTTTGAACGACTAAAACTTGCTCCTTATTCCCCTACAGCCACAGAACTCGCATTCGTTTGCTTCTTCAAGGGTAATCTTGACTTGCTTTTTGCCTTTTTCTCTATTGTAAGCCACGTTTTTATGTGCACTTGACGCTCCTAAACAAAGACGTACGGTAAAAAAATCAAAATATCTCGCGCCAACTACAGTGAAATTCGAAATTCTTCTCATAAATACTCCAAGGTCAAGATGCCTTAATAAATATTCACGAGCCTGACTTCATTATGCATAAAATATCATCTCTAGATGTAAATAGATACTACACAGCCATGCCTTCACAACCACGTAGCTCTTACTTCGAAAGATTTTAGGGGTTTTATTAATTTTAAAATTTTAAGAGAAGTTCAAAAAAGTTGAGTATTTTTTTTGTGTGTGATTTTGTTCCCGCCAAAATTAAATACAAGACTTTGGTCAGCGGTGGTATCTAGAGCCTAGTCCTGCGCGGATACCAACACACAGGAACTCCAAACCGATCATTAAAACGGAAAACAAAATGGCGGACGACTGACAAATGTTTCTCCTTTTCTTTAATATTTTTTTCATTTCCTCTGGTTTCAAGGTAAAAATTAAATTGACATTACCCTTATAAGGACAAGTATTTGAGGCATGGAGGAAGAGGAACAGCGTGGAGCACAATTTGAGGGAGTAAAATTAACATCTTCAGAAGTGTGTTCCAGTTCAGGTCACGAGACTGATGATGTATGTCAGGGGAGTTTGGAAAATGAAGTGTTTTTGGCTTCTGATTCGTTTTGTAGTAGAATGTGTGGAATGGTATCTAAACCTGATGTTGAAAAGATAGCAGAAATACAGTTAGAAGCGTAAGTTCCCTTAATAACAGTATGAACTCTATTTCTTTACAAGCTACAATAGTATACAGGGGAATACAGTTTGAAAATGGGATAAGATTGAGGCGAACTGAATATAGATGTAGAATTGTATGTAGTTGCTTGTGTGGTCCTGTGGTATCAAATTCTCTCTTATAACCCTGGTTGTACATGTACATTGTGGGAGAGGGGCATGCTTTGTTTTGGTTAATTGTCACATGACAAAACCTATTATTAAAATGGTTAGCACATTCACATAACAATGACATTGACTATATAAACACTACATCTAACTATATTTCTCTTAACCTTACTACAACACTGTGCTCTTTGGTTGAGTTTATGATTGACCTTCATTGCACAGAAGCCAATATATTTTTGCCCTGCAGACCTCAATTTCAAGCACTTCAGAACTAGTAAAGCAGGTCAAACCAAAAGATTTACTGTATTCTCATGGAAAGGAAATATGGCCGTCACCACATGACATCAGCAATCATATCTGATTGCTCTGCCATCATTCAATAATAGTTTATTACTGAATTACTTCCAACTATGATTTCACAGGCTTTCAAAGTTTCAAAGCACAAATGCAAAGTTCAGCCAGTTCAATCGCTATTCATTTGATCGATATGAGAAACTGAACATCCATTTCCAAAACCACACCAGGATGATAATAGAAATGAAGAAAGACTTGGACATTATATTCAGGAGAATAAGGTAAAGTATCATCACTATACTTTGTATAGTGTGAATAAAAAATAGTTAATGATTACTTGAATTGCCGTATCAGGCATGCTCTTTTCCCATATCACTACAGTAATATTTCAGGATATTTTTGCAGAAGTATTGCATGTTAAACAACTTATAGGTTGGCTAAGTATACACGTACTGTATGATATGGCTGTGTAATTTTACAGGTTACACCAGTATTTTGGCTCACGTAAGGCCTTAAAAAAATGACTCATATAACCACATCAGATGCTTAGCTGACTAATAAGCTCTATTTATTATTATAATCAAGCTCATAATTCTTGGATATTACAGGAACTTGAAGGCCAAGCTTTCCAAACAATATGGAAATGCCTTTGCTGGTGAGTTACTAAATCAGACTGCAGCTACTAACAGATCTTCCTTATTACCAACCACCCAAGGCTAATACATTTTAATTATATCCACATCCACTGGATATGAGCAAGTGCATGCTCTGATTGGTTCCTCTACTACTAGGATATCAGCTCATATCCCGTGAGTAGAGAAGTAAACAAAATGGCGGAGCATTTCACCTACGTTATTTCGCTTTTTAAACTTCAAAATAATTAAAATTCTGCATTTCTCACAATCCAGTGGATGTGGATTAATAATAAAACAATTATTCCACTCAATCTCATCGTACATGGCTCATAGCCGACGAGGTGCGCAGCGCCTTGTCAACTGTGAGCTCATGTACAACTCGATTTCATGGAATAATTGTTAAATATATCATAATCAGATACTATTATGCATGTATAGTTTACTGATAGCAAATTAAGGATCAATGCTTGGACTGGAAGGATTCATTTGTTAGCAACACTGATCTGATCATTTCACAATGAGTATAGCTTACCAATTTCACGTTTTTAAATTGTTCGATTTTATGAAAAATCAAAATATTTTTTTTTTGGTTTTGTTCAAGACGTGATGACATGACATGGTAATCCAAAAATCCAAACTTAGAGTGATCTTGTTTCAATGTCTTTCCATTTGATAGGATTCTTATAATGTTCTTGATACTTGATCTTCCAGTTACATCCTCAAAAATACAGAAGTTAGAGGAAGAGTTAGAAGCTGACAGTGAAGACTACCAGGAAGAAAAACCACAGACAGTTCAACAAAGCTCACTGCAAAGTGATAACACTGAAAGCAATGTAATTGAGGAAATGAATGATGCTGCTGATCAATCAAGCAAGACAAACTTATTAGTTGCAAACAATGCAACAGGATCACAGACAAATGATTCAAAGAAAGAGAGTCTAACAGTTGATAAACATTGTGGCAAAGGTGAAATTAAAACGCCAGTCTTAAGGCCAGAGTTAAGCAGTTCTGACGATAATTACAATTGTGAGGAATCTGATGAAGATACAGATGACCAATGCACCAGTAGTTTAAGAAACAAGGAGAGGTCAAACTTAGATGATAGTAGCAAAACTTCCCAAGTAAATAATGCATTAACTGACCTTAAATCATCACCTCAAGACAGCAAAGAAGGGCAGGTTTATAAAATGCCTTTAAGTCCAGAGATGAGCAGTTCAGATGAAAGTTTAGAGGATGACACAGATGATGACAATGATGGTGATAGGTCTGAACCAAATTCCAATAGGTATACACAGCCACCACCAACAAGCGGAGAGGAATTAGCAATTAACACTCAAATACAAGACACTGGAGATTTATGTGATGATACTGCAAAAGAAAATTGATGCTACAGTGCAATTTAATTTTTAAATGCATACGAATTACAACAGGATGATTTTCAGGATTGGAATGCTTGTTTATTCCTTTCCACAATGGTTATTTCATTGCTATGGTGATATGCTGTGCTATGTTTTTTGGCATATAAAAAGTTACTACTGTATCTTATGAGCTATCAAGCTTAACAGCAAGAGC
Organism: Stichodactyla mertensii; assembly: GCA_011800005.2. Classification (NCBI taxonomy): domain Eukaryota; kingdom Metazoa; phylum Cnidaria; class Anthozoa; order Actiniaria; family Stichodactylidae; genus Stichodactyla; species Stichodactyla mertensii. The sequence continues at coordinate 13,939 of JAAAQI020164894.1, read as the reverse complement.
AGAAGAGAACTTGAAATGGCAATATTTTATTTTGGCTAAGAACTGTACAAGCTGTGTCCTTTAAACACTAACATACATATATATTCACAAACCACTGGATTATGACTTGCATGTACAGCAGATTCTACATTATTCATGATTTAGTATGTAGCATCTATCTTTAGTATCATTTTATTTCCGAGTTCTAGATTTACATTGTACATGTACATGCCCAAGGAGAATGACACATAATCTGAAATGGGTAAACACTACTCCTATTGGTAAAGTGATTTGCTCTATTTTTTTTTTTTGTGCCGACTGCCATAATTTTGTTTTACAAAAACCTGGTGTTGTGATATCTGTATGAAAATAATTGACATGTACATGTATATATTAGATTCATTGTTAAGTCTTTTTACACGTTAGAAATTCACAAATTTCTGAAATTTTTTGGTGTAATGAAAAAAATGTCAAGGAAATTATATTGTTTATGATTTTGCAGCTTTGGCTGCTTTTAGTGCCTTGCGTGTTCTCACAGGTTCTGTGTCAAACAATGGCTCTTTTACCACAATGGCTGGACACTTCTGTCCAAGGAGCTCAACCTCCACATGAGACCCAACCTCAGTTAGTTCAAGTGGAAGATAAGCAAAGGCTATGCTTTTCTGGAGGGTGTAACTGTAGGTTCCTGTTGTGGTATTACCAACAACCTAAAAAAAAGATAACACAAAAAGCTTGCATCTTCCTTATAGAGTGTTTTCATTCCTTGTTATGTGGTGAACAAAAAACAAATACATGGCAGCCATTAGGGTGTTCCATACTATGACATCACATGAAAATGTTGACACCTTACCGACAATACCTCTTCTAAACTATTACCTTGGTGTGTAACCAATGATTTTAGATTCTTTAAATATTAACTAAAAGTTTACCTTTCCACCAAACCAAATAGATTCATTGCCCTCTGGATCAACATCAGTTGTTTCTACTGTTATAAAACAGAGTTTTTTCTTAATGCCTTCCTCTTTAAGCTTCAACAAAGCCTCCTTTCCAATGAAATCTGCTTCCTATCGTAAAAAGAAAAAGAAAAAGAAAATATTTATTCAAAACAGGGCTATGTCACAATGATTGGCAATGGGTTGTATTGAGCTTTGATGTCAGTACAATGAAATATCCACACTTTCTCCACAGATGCTGGTACTAGAGTATGAAGACAGTACTTTGCAAAGGAAGATCCCCCGAGATAAAGGGGAGGGGGATGAACCATGAAAAACTAGGGGTGCATCACTTTTTTTTAGCCTCTCAAATAAGGGGGAAAAGACAAAGTAAGCCACGAACTGCGTGGGTTGATGTGGGTTAATTTATATTTTTGAGACATAAATTATAGGGGTAGGTCATACTACAATTGGGCTTAAGACAAGGGGTCAGTCACCCAACCATCCAACCCCCTTAATTTCTGACCAGTCCCTAGGGGTACCAGTAACGTCAACCTCCCCTTGCTGGGGAGTGCATGAACTAAATATTAATAACTGGAGGTGTGTGTATGATGTTTGATCTATTTATTACCTTGTTGAACTTGATAAAATAATCTAATCCAGCTTCAAGAGGAGTACAATCCAAATTCATCTGTAAACATGAAAATTAATAAATTAAAATATGAACGAGATTTGAAAAATTTGAAAGCACTAATTATTTTAATAATAATAATAATTTGATCCTGCAAGAAAGAAGAAAAATAAGAAATTTGATTTTCCAAGATACAATATGTAACAATTACAGGTTGGAAAAACAATGTCAAGAGTTCACAAAAGCTGTGTTCAATTCCCCTCCCCTCCCCCTAAAAGAAGCTCCAGTATGATTACTCTCACCTCTAAACCCCAGGACCTGAATCCCTTCTCCAGTCTTAATGTTGTCATAGCAAATGTTCCAAAGTCCCCAATACCAAATTCTTTTCCTGCTTCCATGATGGCGTTGTACAACTGCAGTGTATTCTCCTTTTTGCAGTACAATTCCCATCCCAATTCACCTAACAAATGGAATAAAAAATGTCTCATTGGGAGCTACTGTTAAATAACAAGGACTGTACAGAGCAGCTATGTAAGTGGGGGGGGGGGGGGCTATGTTTTGATAGGGATCGTGGAGTACCTTTGAAAGTAATATAATCAATTGATGTGGATCTGGAAAAAAAGGGAGGGGGGGCTATAGCCCCCCAGCTCCATCCTCTCCGCAGCCCCTGAACAGTGTTTTGTTTTTGGAAGATTGGGATAGGGTGATGAAGTTTTTGAAGCCTTACTAGAGACACCTCAATGCTGCCTAAAAAGATGATGGGGGAAATAGAATAAAATATGCAAAAGAATAAAATGGATTTCTAACCAGTATAAGATATCCTGATTGCTCTAGCTTTTACTCCTCCAATCTCTATCTCTTTGTGTGTGAGGAATTTAAAGTTTTCATGGCTTAGGTCATCTGAGGTAATCTTGGATAGAACATCCCGTGCCTTTGGTCCAGCCACACCCAATGTGTCAATATCATCTGTAACATTGTTGAAGGTGACATCATAGCCACCTTTGTAGGCATGTTCCTTCAGCCACCTAGAGGTAGACACCAGATTTACTACCAAATTCAAAGCTTGGGTAGTGCGTGCTGTTAATGCACTGCCTCTCACCACTGGGGTCATGCATTCAATACTCATACTATCATATGTGAGTAGTCAGAGGTGTTTGTTAGCGCTCTCTCCTGTGTTTCAAGGGATTTTTCCATTTTCTCTGATTTTTCTCCCTCTGCATTACATGTAAGTGCCTCCTAAAACGAGGGCTGTTTGTTTGTTTTGAACTTGACTTGACCCACTCTTGCATTAGCAATTATACATTAATGACATTGAATGCATATATTCTTTGTCATAAATCTTACCTAAGGTCATGGAATTCAGATCCACTGCCTGTGAGAAGGAAGAAATGATCTGGGGCAATTGTAGATACTGTCATCTCTGAGTAAACATGTCCTCTAGGAGTCAACATGTGGCTGATGTTGGTTGAGCCAACCTGAGAGAGAATGGGATAAAAAAGCTTACATTTACATGTAGATTTGCATGATGACTATGAAAAGATGTGCCATGCTATATTTGAGCATTTTCATTGGTTGAACATGTACACCTTGCTCGCCCAGTGCCAACTCCAATGGCTCCACCATGTTTGCTACATGGTACGTGGTCACATCCCAAAAATGACTTGCTTTATGGAGAACTGACAACTGGCTCCAGAACCAGTAGAAAGACCAGCCCTGCACTACAAAGATGTCTGACATGAAGGTATCAACCCAGCTGTCTGGGAGGCTGTCACATCTGACCCCAGTGACTGAAGACAGACAGCTGAGGCAGGTGTGAGGAAAAAGGTGAAATGAGGGACAGACTGGGAGCAGAAAAGAGGGAGTACAGACAACTGAAGAGCTCAACACAGCCAGATACAGCATTCACCTGCAGGGGTTGCAACACAGCCTGCCACTCCAGGATTAAGCTGTTCTGCCACATCAACAGACTGACCTCCACAAGGCACAGATTCCAATGTCTTCCAAGACAGAGGACATCATCAATGGCACTCCTACCATGACAGTTCAAGTATTTTCAATTGTATAAAGGATTTTGATGGGTTAATAAAAGATTATATTATCACCTTTGGCAAACTGTTTGCAAACATCACATCCAAGAACCTTGTAGCATCTTTGCCAGTGACCTCAAATTTACCAAATGGAGAGATATCAATCACTCCAACATTATCAAGAACAAGGCTGACTTCACGGCCTACAGGTTCAAACCAGTTTGTACGTCTGAAGCTTGGTTTGTAGCCAGCATCATCTCCAGGCAAGGCAAACCAGTTAGGCTGTTCCCAACCAGCATGGAATGCCATTTCTGCTCCGCGTTCAAGAGTTCTCTAGAAAAAATAATAACAAATAATTTACATGTAGATTCCATTTGAAAATTTCCAATGTCTATAAGATAACTACAAGCATTGTGAGGCATGGATTTCCTCTCAAATGACAAAGTTAATTAGTCACACTAAGGTAAAGCATGATGACTGAATGAAGGTTGGATCAATTCATGGATGGATGAATGGATAACTGAATGGAATTAATTTAATTAATTAATTAATTAATTAAATTATGGATAAATTTTAAATGAATTAATGGATGGACAGATGGATTGATGAATGGATGGATGGATGAATAAATGGATGGGTGCAGGGTGGATGGATGGATAGATGGATAGATAAATGAATTGAAGAAAAGTACATATTTGATATGCATTTTGAGTCTGTATGTACAGTACCTCATATACTCCACTTGTCCTCATTGGTCGACCACAGAATCTTTCCAATTTTGGTACAGTACACTGATTGTTTAGCCCATAAGTCTCACGTGCCTTTGCAAGAATGTACTCCTTAGTTGTCCACTTCCCATATCGTCCTGGGTCTGTCTCATTAAGATCATAGCTTGGTTCACCATCAATCATCCAGTCAGCGAGATATTTACCACAGCCACCTAGTTAAGAAAAAGCATGTAAATACATAATGTATCTTTCTTCCTGATTATCAACACCTTTGCCAATTATCAGTACAGGCTCAGGAATTAAATAATCCGTGTCTAATTTGGTTATGTAGACAACCATAGTCTTCCTATAAGTTCTGATTCACTTACATTAATCTACACCTTTGGTCACAAAAAGAATGGCCATAATCTAGAACTAAATTTCAATTCAATGGTCAGGATTTTCTAATGGAATTTGTAGCAGTTACCTGAATGAATAATGCCATAGCCTGTTCCAATAGCTAACCACATGTTAGGGACCTCAATGTCTGGACCCAACATGGGTAATATATCAGGAGAATATGTTATAGGACCAGCCACTACACTAGCTATGTCAGCTGTCTCTAAAACTGGAAACCGCTTCATTGCTCCTTCAAAATTCTCAGTGAGACGATCAAGATCACTTTCATAAAGTTCTTTGCCAAATGCTGGTGGAACTCCATCCCACCTAAAATTTAAAAAAAAGAGTCAAATCCTTAGCTTCCCTAGGCACAAGGTAAAACACAATAAAAAAGATTGGTTACATAAGATAAATTCAGTCTTTCATTCAATAACATTCATTCACTATTTATCCATAGTTATCCATTGATGTTTTTTGTCAATTTTTAACTATAGTAGTTTTGAGGCTTTTGCATGCGGTAGACATACCATTATAGTAAGTTTTTTAATTCAGTTTAATGGCTTTTCACTAGTCTTCATTTATCATTCTGATGAAGGTATCCACCAGTGGTATCAAAATGTCAAGCTATGCTTCTTTAATAGTGTGAAACCAAAAAACTTACTATGTTAATTTTTAACTTATTGCCAATCATTTCATCTACCCATCCACCCATTCATTCATCCACCAACCCACCCACCCACCAATCTGCCCATCCATCTGCCCATCCATCCATCCATCCACCCATCCATCCATCTGTCCATCCATCCATCCATCCACCCATCCATCCATCCATCCATCTGTCCATCCATCCATCCATCCATCCACCCACCCATCCATCCATCCATCCACCCACCCATCCACCTCCCAACTACCCACTTCTGTCAGGCACCTACCAGTCTTCCTGAATCTTCATCTTATCCATGTCCTCATACGGTCCAGTCAAAAGCCCATTTCTCTCCCTCCTAAGGTAATATGAATTTTCCAAGTCCCGTATAACAGGTATTTCTGTTTCCATAGTAGCAACCTCAGGTATGGTTGACGTTACCATGTACTGGTGGTGAATGGGTATAATAGGGAGGTCACTACCCACCATGTTACCAATCTCTCTTGCCCAAAACCCTGCAAGGAAAACATTCAGAATCTGTAGACTCTTGAAGTTGTCTAAATTTTTCCAACTTCATTTGAAAATAAAATATTTCAAATATCTTCATGTCGATTTTCAAAATAAGCAAAAGCAAACCTGCTGCATTCACCACATGCTTGGCATTGATGGTACCATGTTCTGTATGTAAATTCCATCTGCCATCAGATCTGTAGTTGAGGCCAGTGACAGGAGCAGGCATGTAGACTTCTGCACCATACTTTCTTGCACCAATAGCATAGGCTTGTGTTAGAGAATATGGATCAATGTGCCCATCACCTGGACAAAAACAGAAATTTTAGTTTGTAGGTATATCATAAAGTGGCACAATAGATCTATATCCACCACCTGGAAGCATGTAACTCCATCAACTCCTCTATCCACAGTAAACTGTATAGGCCTTTTTTAAAGGGTATGTTGCTAATTTGCATTTAGCTTGATGGTATGTGAACTTGGATATTTAATGAAAATCACATTTGATAATTAGATTAATGCAAATCAATTATAGCAACTTTTACAACCCCACTGTCTCACTTTTTCATTCCTTGAGCATGCCCTTAGAGCAGTAGCATGGAATTCTTGATGCATGTACAAATTACATGAAATTTTGCCGTCCCATAATTTGACCCCTGGGGGGAAGTGGGGGGTTGAGTGGGGAGGTCCTACATGTAGTAATTTCTACCCTGCACCCCTGGGTGAGATTTCTGAAAGGGGTGATTCCTGGGGAGACAAAAATCCCTGTCACACTATCCTACACACTAGTTTATAGTTTGGTTTATAGTTGTACGCATAGCTAGCTAGTTTATAGTTTATCTAACCTGGATTAAACAGTCCTCCTAAAACACCATCAATGTTAATAAAAGGAATCATTTTTTGAATTTCATCAGGTGTCACAAGCCACTGTAGTGCTTTATGCCAGCCTTGGCGAGCCATCTGATAATGTGCTTCATCCATGCGCTCTGGAGTCGTACAAAGCCTGAGACTTCCAGGGGTATGAAAGCCAACTGCCTATAGTTTGTGTTTAGAAAAGAGTGATTGGAATAAGTAAGTCTGACCTTTTGTCCATTTAACAATTACAGACCATTCAATGCTTTGGCTACACATTTACATATATAAAATAACTTTAGTCCTTAATCCCTTCACAGATCAGAGCTGGTGTGGCATTTTATTATTATTAGTTATAGTAAATCAACAGCTGGCCCTACAAAAGATTTTGAGTTGGATTTCTTCAGTTGTCACAAACTTGTTCCACCTTTATTCCATGTGATACAAGGTTTAAATACCCAAGAAAGCACATAAGTAAAACCAATATTTGATCTTATACCTGTCCTGTTTCTTCCTCAAGTGTTTCAAATAGTTTGATGCTGTAGTAATGAATATGTTTCAAATTGATTCCTGCATTAAAGTACGTTGTTAGCCCTGCCTGGAATAAAATGTCACAAATATTTTTTAAGCATTCAGTTGAATTACTACTAGAGTAGTCTTTGTATGCATATAATGAAACATAATGCAACACTCCCACAACATGGGATGGGCAACACCCCTTCAGTGAATGACACCTTGCAATTGCTCATCCAATAAAAGGGCTTGACAATAAAGGGGAGACAGGTTGGCCAAGTGGTGTGAGCACTGGGTTTCCCAGTTTTGAATTCCACACTTGTTGCCTTAAGTGAGTCGAGTTTGCTGCTTCTCTACTTGACTCCAAGAGTTTTTCTCCAGGTCCTCCAGTTTTCCTCTCTCCATGAAAACCAACACTTTTTGATCTGAGCTGTGCTCTGCAGTTGAAATGTGAGCCATACAGTTGGTTGCATAGTGCACCTTGTTTATATGCCATCAGACCAACCATGTTGAGCTGTGTCCTTGGTAATTGAGCTCCCCAACTGTGATAAGCACCTGAATTATTATTATCATTATTATAATAATAATAATTATTATTATTATTGGTATCTTACAGCATGCCATGTTGAGCCTGCAGTCAACTCGGACTTTTCCAGCAGCACAACATCTGGTAGACCTCGTTTGGCCAAGTGATATGCAATGCTGGTCCCCAGGCAACCACCCCCAATAATCACAACTTCTGCATCCTCTTTTAACTTTTTATTAAGGGGTCTGTAACACAAGAACAAACAAAAAAGATCTCACATGACTGTTAAATATTTACAGCACATGACACAGTCAAGGCAAGGCAAAACATGTCAGAAGTTTAGAAAACATTACAGTCATGGCAAGGCACAGCACCTGATCATTCCTTAAGCTTTTCACAATCATGCGAAATTTGCTTTAAACATCAGTTTAAATGAAGCTGATTACTGTCTATGCAGTAATGATATTTCTCTGTAGCTATATATTCTTGTATTTAAAGACTTATCATTATTTAACAAGGGTAGGAGTGCTGGAAGGGTGGCAAAGACCCTCAGAAAAACTGATCCTCCCTTGTCAAGTGAAATGTAAGTGAGAATTAAATACTAACAATGGAGGCAATAAGACATATACATCCCGAGGGCCGTAGACCCGAGGGATGTATAGGTTTATATTGCCGAGCGTTCGAGGTATTTAAGTGCCTTATTTCATACTTGAGAAGGTTTTCACAACACAGCAATTCTCGAGAGGAAACAGTGCGATCCTGCCTCGGATACGTTGAGTTTGTAATTAACTCCACATTACAAATTTAAGGGATGTATCACAGATACATCCCGATGAATAAGAAAGAAAACCGTGTCAAGTATGCAATAAGCTTAAATATAACCCTAAACTTGTAAAAAGTAGGTAACCCACCCACCCACCCACCCTCCCTCCGCTAAACAATAACTCCCTTAGAGGTTTGCGTATGCTACAGACCAAGACTTATGTAGAAAACCATCGTATGATGCTGTGAAATAAAGACAGGTAACTCAATGATCACAATAAAAAAGAGCTCAAATCTTTTGCAGATAGGGCAAAAAAGTTATGTATCGAACACTTGGAAACATGACACGTGAACACATTAAAAAAAAGCTAAACAAAACCAAGACAAGTTAGAATTACCTGGTGGAAGAGCTTCTCGATTGTAAATGAATGCCTGTAGTCACTGCTGGAGACCCTAAACAACCTCGATTACGAATAAAACGAGGTAAAAAACTGAAGACCTTCTTTCCCTTCAGAATAGCCGCCATCTTTACTGCGTGTTATGACTGGATGAACCGGATGTACCGGTTTTATCCAATCACAAGCCGGGATTTAGTATTCATATTTGTAAATCAGAATCGCGGGGAACTTGTATTTCCGGTTTAACGTGTTGAGCAACATTGCAATATGTGATATGAGATCCGTTATTTCACTCACGTAACTCTATCTAATATAAATGGAAATACCCTAATAACGCAACTCTGTCTAATATAAATGGAAACTAGCGAGTAAACTAGTATAGGCTGCGTCGGTGTGTAATAAATACAATTCTATCTAATATACTTTAATAAGTTAATAAGTTAATCAAATTCGACTCTCTTTAGGTACTTCTAAGTCGAATTTGATTAACTTATTAAAGCACTTAACCGAACAAATACCGAGTCACATCCGATCGCTGAGTAGCGTCACAGGACTGTGCAATATGAGCTGTATGTTTATTCTTCACCACTAAAGGTCGGCCATATAAAAACCGTTAAAACCAAAGTTCAAAATTCTAACCTAAATAACAGCCTTTGGCGCTCGGGAACAGAGGCCATAAAGGTCAAGAAACTTCTGCATATCAGGCGAAAACAGATAAGTACAACTTTTAAGTTAAAAAGACTTATTTCTTATTTAAATTCACACAAAGTCCATCCCACACAACGGCTTTGTCCTGGTGCCCTTGATCATAGTGCTTCATGGTGGTAATTGCTGTTGTTGTTGATGAGGATGACATGTGGTGATAATGGTGGGGATGGCGACGATGATGATGCTTCATGCTGGTAATTGCTGTAGTTGTTAATGATGATATGTGGTGATGATGGTGATAATGATATGGTGATGATATGATGATGATGATGATGATATGTGGTGATGATGATATGATGATGATGATGATGATATGTGGTGAGTGATGGTGATGAACATGTCAGATTTTGAGGTTTTTCTGAACGTGAAAAAAAGCCCAATAATGAAATGCTATACACGCCGATTGACTGGATTTCCGATTGAATTGAAAGAATATGTAGAGCATCAGGAAATGTTCCAGGAAAGTGAATGTGACAAGAACCATATAAGAAACAAACAAACGAAAACGAAAGCAAACTTAAAAAGGAAATGCACCAGTGTGATTTAGTTCTACGATCTGCAGGTAGGCTGTTACGTAAAACGCAATGTCTCCTGCGCAGTGTCATCTCTGAATAACGCTCATTCCCCTAACTAGCACGAAGTAACTAGAGTCAGAGTCAGTTGCGCAAGAGACTAAAAACGCTTACAAGGACAGATTATAGATAAGGTAAGGAACCGAAAGGTTTTCCCCAAAAAACATTCAAGTAAAATTAATAAAACGTGAAAGAACTACGCTGCGTTTGATATCATCGCTGGACAGAAGACCACTGTACTAAAACTCTTTGCTATTATCAGCTACAAGCAAAACTCAAGTAATGAAAACTTTACGTGAAAAGCTAAGCAGTGAACAGCATTGGAAATGATTCGTTGATCGACAAGAGAAAGAATCAAAACAAAAACAAAAAGTAGTGATGTAACAAAAGTTTGTTTTGCCTTGACAATATCTCGTAAGCGGTTCTGGATTTAAGTTTCAAAATTAAACATGTTTGAGGAGTTTTTCCATCTTATTCAAATATTGTACCACGACTGCCAATCCTTTTGAGTAAATATAGTCCCTTTGCGTCTTTTTAATTAAGTTTATTCAAATAAAACCACAAAAACGGAACACCATTAACAAGTTATTCACTGATTGTCTTGGAATTTTCTCAAAATAATACCAGACTATTAACCGTAATTGCTCACACAAAAAGGGTCTTTGCCACTTACGATGACACCAAGTCATGTCAGATTTCTTTCGTCTAAAATGCCATTTGAGAAAGTGTTTGTCATGGGTTAATTATTTGCTTAATGACTTGTCGAAATGACTGACGATTTCTCATCCTTTTCTGATCTTCACTACTCTCAGTTTAGATTTAAAGTTCTAGTTACTCTCAATTCCAGCTTGACTTCGAGAGCGCCAAAAGACTATAGCAGAGAAGAGGTAATGTGCATCGTTAAGAATATTAAGACTATTATTGATTTGTAATAAATAATCCATTTGAAGAGCATACATCATGCCATACACTTGTCTTACAGCAGATCTCAATCCCACGCGCCAATGACGGATGGTGAAATCGCTTTTTGGGTTGACAGCGTGGAGCTAGTATATGCAGAAACGGAAAAAACAAGCCGGTCCACCAAAACTTCGTTTGACTTCCGCGTCGTTGGTAGGCAATTGAAAACACTGTCAGCTTGGGATCAGTTCCGTGTGTTCCTGAATGGATATATACATGTATATATTAAGATCGCGAAGAAAGTTAAATTATCGCTTGTTTCAGGGTCGAGATGTTCACTTTTTTCCGATACATGGAAATTTTGGAATATCTTTAATTTAACGTGCCCCTCTCCCCTAGAAAACACGTCTTGACTTTCGTCATGGTCATCTCAGTTTTTCACTTAAAAAGATTTTTAAAAAATGACTTAAAATCAAGAGGTATTAGGAGATTTAATTCAATTCTATTTCACAAAACAATCAGCTAGATTTTACCACCGGAAGACTTTTAAAAATAATGACATATTGTAGTTTACATAAGCAATGTATTGACGCCTAGATTTGTTTGACATCAGATCACACCAACGGCTTCCACACATCACTCCTCTGAGCAGGAATCATTAAAACGTATGAAAAACGACGCTTGGGAGGATTTCACTTGCTCTGATTCACTTGGTGTAAATATTTATCAAAACTTTAGGAGCCGCAAATACAACGGTAAGTTTTTATTATTTTCATATTTTTCTTTGCATTGATATATTTTAAATCCGCAAGACCGACGCTATAGGTAGATTGCCTATCGATCGCGAAGTGTGCATGTGATAAATAAGATGAAATAGTTATGGGATGATTCACAATTCAATAACAGATTTGATTTTCTTAATTCAATCACCACTTTAAATTTATTTCAATGTTTCCTTTTATTTCATGATTCATACTGGAGATTTGCCGAGTTCAAAAAGATGAAACAACTGCAAGGTCTTACCTTCTATTTTTCATCATTTTGAAGATAAATTTAATTGCAATTTCGCGTCATACCTTCTCATCATCATCCTTGTTCCTCTTTTCTTCTTCTTCATTCTTCTCCTTAGTTGTTGTTATTGTTGTTGTTGTTCTTCTTCTTCTTCTTCTTCTTCTTCTTCTTCTTCTTCTCCTTCTTCTCCTTCTCCTTCTTCTTCTCCTTCTCCTTCTCCTTCTCCTTCTCCTTCTCCTTCTCCTTCTCCTTCTCCTTCTCCTTCTCCTCCTCCTCCTTCGGCTTCTCCTTCTCCTTCTCCTTCTCACATCTTATTCTTCTTATCCTTCAGTTCTCGTTCTTCTCTCTTCTTTTTCTTTATATCAAATGTTTAATTCTTCTCCTTAATGTCAGTATCCTTCTTACGTTATTTTCTGTGACGTTTGAGTGTATCATGTTTTCATAAACTTTGTCGCCCATATGTTTTTGTTGTTGTTGCTGTTGTTGTTGCTATCCCCTCCAATCCAACATGGCGCTTAAAAATGGTTGTTTCTTGAAGAGTTTTCGCACTATTATAGGGACAAATTGATTCGGCATACGTACGAAACACAATGAAATGAAAAATTTTTGGTATTTAGAATATTTGAAGTAAATTCAATATTCTAAATTCAGCATTGAGTTAAATCCGAAAAAAACTGAGCTTGAATATTTAGTATAAGGATGAGTGCTTGTACCGTCATATGCATGGCTGCCTGTCAAAAGTCATAACCTTACGCAACACTGTCTGCCAGCCACAGCCATATTGATAAAAATCTAAGTTTGCATTAGTTTCGGTAGCTGGCGGATCTCTAATGAGTTGAATAAATAATCCTAAAGAGAATAAAAGCGATGTGTATGTTAGTAAAATGTATAGAAATGTAAAACAAAATATGGTGACAAGTGTCATCACTTGCAATTGCGGGCTGTCGATCAATTCAACAGCATTAAGAAAAGTTTATTAAGGTCATCTTAGAATATTCAGTTGCAGAAATGACTATGAAGAGAAAGAAAGAAAGAGAGAGAGAGAGGAAAGGAAGGAAAGAAAGAAAGAAAGAAAGAAAGGAAGGAAGGAAGGAAGGAAGGAAGGAAGGAAGGAAGGAAGGAAGGAAGAAAGAATAATTATTCATGGAAAACATGGCAATTGATCATTGAATAGCATGGCCAAATGAGTGGATGGTTTGAATTAAAGGAAGGAAGACACAAGGGAAAAAAATAACCAGACAATCCAATATACAGAGAGACAGACATTAAAGAAACAACTTTGCTATCATATTATCTTGAAAACTCATTCTTCCTTAATTTCCGATTCCCATGAACTAAATTATGTCATAAAGGTAAATTACATCGCAATAAGCAGAAAATTGACCGCATCATTACATTATGACCGCATTGATAAAATAAAAACAATTTGATTTTGTTACGAAGCAGGATTCCAGCTGATTTGGCTTATCGACTTTTAATTGTACACCATGGTCTACCACTTAGTTCATAGGTATATTTAACAATTATTCCACGAAATCTCGTCGTACATGAGCTCATAGCCGACGAGGTGCTGCGCGCCTCGTCGGCTATGAGCCATGTGCGACGAGATTGAGTAGAATAATTATTTTATTAGATCCAAATCCACTGGATTGTGAGAAATACAGAATTTTAATAGCGGAGCGGAGCACCATACTTTAGAAAAAATGGTAACCCATCGAGTTGATTTTTCATGGCTTGAGTAAACGTCACTTCCGTACGTCCGTACGTCCGTGCCCATCGCGATGCTGATTGGCTGATTGATCTTTGGCGGGATTTTGACGCGTGCCGACATCCGGGAATTCAGTTTTTGTTTTTGAAAACTTTTACCGT